>JADMNL010000031.1:146195000-146425000 GCA_016271365.2 Neoceratodus forsteri
CTCCAGGTGAGGCCTTACCAATGTTTTATACAATGGCATCACCACCTCCCACCTCCTACTAGTGATACCCCTGCCTATGCACCCCAGCATGCCACTGGCCCTCCCTGACACCTTTGTGCACTGCTTTGATACCGTAAGGTCATCAGAGATGATAACCCCTAAGTCGCTTTCCTCTTTGGTGACAGTCAGCTCCCCCGCCTCCAACCTGTAGCCCTCCTTAGGGTTCCCTCTACCCAGGTGCATTATTTTGCACTTCTTTGCATTGGACCTCAGTTGTCACATCTTCGACCATCTTTCAAGCTTCTCCAGGCCCCTCTTCATTTTCTGCACCCCTTCTGGAGTATCCATGCTATTGCAGATCTTGGTGTCATCTGCAAACAAGTAGACCTTTCCTTCCAGCCCCTCTGCAATGTCACTAATGAAGACATTGAACAGGACTGGTCCTAGTACTGATCCCTGTGGTACCCCACTGGTCACCTCCCCTTCTCCCCAGATTGTACCCCATTTACCACCACCCTCTGTCTCCTGTCTATTAACCAGTTCCTAACCCAGCTCACCACCTTGTCTCCCATGCCCAGACAGCCCATCTTGTTAATCAGCCTTCTGTGTGGGACGGTGTGGAAAGCTTAGCTGAAATCTAGGTAGGCAACATCTACCACCCTCCCTGATTTATTTCCCTAGTCACCCAATCAAAAAAATCTATTAGATTCATTTGACATGACCTTCCTGCTGTGAGTCTGTGTTGCCTCAGATCCTGAGCACTGCTGGATTCCAGATGTGACACTAGTGAGGCCCCACCTGGAGTACAGTGTAGACACTAGTGAGGCCCCACCTGGAGTACAGTGTAGACACTAGTGAGGCCCCACCTGGAGTACAGTGTAGACACTAGTGAGGCCCCACCTGGAGTACAGTGTACTGTTCTGGAGACCTTACCTACGTAAGGACATAGACAGGGTAGAGAAGGTTCAGAGGAGGGCAACAAAGATGGGTACATGGATTGCATCACAAGTCCTATGAGGACAGGTTGAAGGACTTGAATATGTACTCCCTGGAGGAGAGGAGGGAGAGAGGGGATATGATAGAGACATATAAGTATCTTACAGGGAGGACCAGGGTGCAGGAATACACTACTTTTAAGCGAAAAAGATGTTCCAGGACTAGAGGGCATTGGATGAAGTTGGAGGGAGGACTATTCAGAGGAAATGTGAGGAAGAATTTCTTCACAGAACGGGTGGTGGACAAGTGGAACACCCTGCCAGAGGAAGTGGTGGGGGCTGAAACAATCACTGGATTTAAGAATGCATGGGATAGACATAAAGGAATTCTGGAGGTTGGGGTAAGGGGAAACAGACTTCTAGGAAAACATAAAGTGAACTTACAAGCTCAAATGGGCAGACTGGGTGGGCCATAGGCCCTTATCTGCCTGTTTATGTATCTATGTATCTTTTCTTTCAGCAGTGTCTCCATGATCTTTCCCACAACTGACGTGAGGCTGACTGGCCTATAGTTCCCCGACTCCTCCCTACTGCCGCTTTTCTGCAGTGGGACTACATGTGCTCTCCTCCAGTCCTCTGGAATGACACCTGTGTTGAATGACTCTTTGAACAGGGCCACCAAAGGTGCTGCTAGTTCCTTTTGCAGCTCCTTTAATATCCTCAGATGGATGCCGTCTGGCCCCATGGCCTTATCCACCTTCAGCTTTGTGAGTTCTTCCAGAACTCTCTCCACTGTGAATGGACTGGTGTCCACTTCTCTCCCCCCACACACTGCCTATTCAACCCAATTGTGGTCCTTGACCCTCCCCCTCCTTAGTAAATACCAAGCAGAAGTATTTGTTCAGTATTTCTGCCTTGTCCAGATCCTCTCTCCCTCTCCCCTTTGAGCCTCACAACCCCCCCGGTTTTTTCTTCTTTCACTGATGTACATATACAATGCCTTATCCCCTTTGTTTACAGACCATGCTAAGCCCTCTTCTGTCTGCGCCTTAGCCCTCCTAACAGCCTTCCCTGCTTCCCTTAGACATTCAAGGTACACCTCCCTGTCCTCCTCCCTTTGGCTCCCCTTATATTTCCTGAAACTCGGCCTTTTAGCCCCAACTTTGTCCCCCACCTCTTTGGAGAACCAGGGTTAGCACTGCACTAATGGGATTTAATGGGACCAACAGCCTGCTAGCACAGCCATCACGATAATCACAAGTACACTTCATGCATCACTATGTGGTTAGCGCACTCATGCTAGATACACCACTGCACCCATCTACATGAGGTGACCCTCTTTCATGCAGGGCACAATGGTACACTGAAAAGGTTTTGGAAGCACTAATGTCTGCCATGGCACCACTATTTAACAAAATTCCACTTTTAACAATGTGCACAGTGGAGCATGACCCCCCCCAGCAGCACTGGTGCCTTTAAAACAAACAAAAAGACATTCCCCCTCTCTCACCTGATCCCCGTTGTAATAAGGAATCTATAATTGGAACTCTAGTTGCCCCCTCCTCTCTCACCCAATCCCTGTTCCCCTTCTCCCTCACCCAGTCCCTGTTATAATAAAGGAATTATGCCTGGCAGTTTAGTGATCTCTCTTTCCTCCCAGTACACTCTGACACCACCCATGCAAAATCCCTCCCATGGTGGCCAGCATTTAGCCACCACTCTCCTCCCTGTCTGGCAGCTGTATAACCCACACAAGTCCTGTAGTGACATGCAAAGCTGTCTATCACTACAGGACTTGTCTGAAAATGAACTAATTTGTCAAACACACTGCCACGCATGCGTGCCGACTTAGTTCATTTTCTGTTTAATAGTTCTATGGCTTGCAACATGGCAAAAAGTAATGCCTTTGGCACCAAACTTGGGTGACAGCCTTCAGACCATCCCCATGGAGCAGGGCCTGAAGGCTGTCACCCAAGCTTGGTGCCAAAACCGTTACATTTGACCATGCCACAGGCCATAGAAGTATTTCACAGAAGATGAACTGAGTTGGCGTACATGCACTGTAGCACTTTTGCTGGCATTCAGACAAGTCCTGTAGCAATATACAGCTTTGCATATCACTATGCGACACGTGTGGGGCAGATGGTGGACTGGACAGGGAGGAGAACAGTGAGTAGATGCTGGCCACCATGGGGGGGTTGGAGGCTACCTGGAGATGGGAGGGATCACAGGACTATGAGGGATCATTTCTTTATTACAACGGGAATTGGAGGAGGGAGGAATGTACCATTGGACTATTAGGGATAGTTTCATTATTACAACGGGGATCAGTGGGGGGGGCAGGATTACCACTACCACCAGGGATAATTTCATTTTCACAGCATGAATCAGGTGAGGAATGGGGGTACGACTGGACTTCCAGGGATTTTCTTCTACGGGGATTTAGATGTGGGAGAGGTCAGTGTCGGCCGCTCTGTACAATGCCTCCATGCATGCAAAGGCTTGGAGGTGTTGAGCAAAACTGCTAATGGCCTCATAACTCCTTTGCTCTGTGTGGACATTAGCATCCTGCTGTTTGAATATGGCATCCAGGAGCAAAGGCGTAAACCTGCTTGGGACTTACTCTACCCCATTGCTCATGGGTGTCTGTTGCCAGCAGGGGGCTGTGGTGCATTGCCCATCTGCACCTTACGTGGCGCTACAACAGCCAGATATGTGACCATGCAGTACATGCTGGACAGAGTGCTATGCATGTATGAATATCGCTCCTTGCCATTAGCACGCTAATTAGCACACTGCACTGTCCGTTGTGCCGTGCTATCAGCTGCCCTTGAATATGGGGCCCCTTGTCTCTTATATGGTAGGTTGCACTACTGGTTTTAAGTGCAGAGCTGTGATACTGAAGACCCAGATTAAAATCCCACACCCACCAAGGGGGGGAGCTGCCTGGTGTCATCTTTATAAACTTAACTAAGGCCTTCGATCTTCTTTACCATGCCTTACTGTGCAATAAGCTACACTCTGGGCATGTCTGCTGACGCGGTTGGCTGGTTTTGTGACTACCTGTGTCACACAGAACTCAGACTGTGAAATGTAGAGGCATACTGTCTGCTGACAGGGAAGATACAGTGAGGGTACCCCAGGGTTCCATACTTGACCCAGTGCATGTTAGTATATTCATTTATCAACTACCCACTGTTTGCCAATCGGCAGATATTATTCTATATGCAGATGATGCTGTAGTTTTCGGTAGACGTAAAAACCAAGATCTGTTATGACAGAGTCTATAACAAGATGTTCACCCTGTCTAGTCCTGGTTTGCCCAGAATCTACAAGAAGAGTAAATGTATGATTTTTGCACCCATTGTAAACTAAACTCCTCCTCTGCTTATAACATCTACTCATAGCTTGGAGCTACTCTCAAACAGGCTACCAATTTCAAATACCTGGGGCGGTTGTATTTCACATTTTATAACTGATGGCTCTTACCTAGGAGTGATGCAATCAATTATCAGTTACAGACTTATAAACATGCCATGCTTACCTCACATCTTATAATCATTCAGTGCTGACACAATCATTGCATGATAATGTAACTAAACCTCTGCATTTTATACAGGAATTATCCATTTGATAATAGTTTATAGTATATAGTGAACTCAGAGTTCACCATATATTATAAACTATTGTCAAATGGGTGAAAGATTTCCTCTGACAGGCTAAGAACTGTTTCAAGCTCCGGTGATACCTCACTATAACTCCACAGTCTGAAAAATTTTCCTGCCGACTGTTGTTTTACGTACCTGTAATCCATCTGATAATAGCAATATTATGCTTCAGAATGTATGTCATCGTTTAGGATAATTCCACATCTCGAACTAAATTATGACTTCAGTGGAGAACAAAACCAGACAGTGCGATAAGTTCTGAAACACAAATATCCAGATATCATGCCAGTGTCCTCAGTAATGGTGAATTGGTGAATGAGGGGTGATAAATACAGAACATTATTAAAATATGCTGAAATGTGCCTCATCATAGTTTTACAAAATTTTCTTGGATCCTGGAAAATCATTTTACAAGTGAATAAAACCACAAGGCATTTTATATGGCAAACTCTACATTTGCTCTGCAGCGACCCCTACTGGGGAAGGGATGTGAAATCAACTGTAAGGCTTTCCTCGGTCACTAGCTGCCAGCTGCTACACTGAAAGAAACTCACAGAGTTCAGCTCTTTCTCCCATCCTGCTGCTGGAAAGCAGTTTTGCTTGTTGTGTGGTGGACCTATGCAAAATTACAGCTATGTACGAGAACATTTTCCTCCTCAGCCAGCTTTGGGGCCATCAGCTGCATACAGCCAGTCAGGAACTTACTAATATGAACTGGTGCAAATAGCCTGGATGGAGAACCTAGAATCTGGGCACAAAAATCCAGAGAGTTTAAATTACCACTATGCAGAATTATAGATTGACCAGCCAAAGCGTGCCTGTCCCCAGCCCATGAGACACTCTTAGTAGATAAAGAGTGTCTCATGCGCAGGTGTCCTGGAAATGAGCTCGTTCAGGGGAGAGTTTTTTAATTTTTAATGCATTATTGATGAATTTTAATCAGTAATATATTGATACTGCCACAAAGACTACTCTAACAGTTGTGAAAGTGGTTTCACCTATTGCACATTCTTAAGGTACTAGAACCGCTCATCTGTTTATCTGCTTATTTATCTATTTAATGTTAGTGTAGCTTTAAATGAATTTGTTATGATGTATTCATGTAATGTTGATATTTTCAATGATAATTGTTATGCATTTTATCTCAATAAAATTCTATTGAGAAAAAAAGAACCGCTCACCTTGAGTGTGTGATCTCATACCAAAGAACATGTGTGGGACCACTTGACAGTTTTAATGTATTTGTAACCCCAGTGTCCCCCAGCTTACTAGACTGTTTTACTAGTGTGTTTATTGTTTTCTTCAGCAAAGTCTTCAAATTGTTTAACAGTGTACTATAATTCTATGTAGTGTAATGAATTTCTTTTTGTTTCATCATTCTGGGCAGCAAATGGTTAACTTTCAGGTCTACACTGAAACCCCTGTCAGTCATCTGGACAGAGGTTCTAAGTGGGAGGGGCCCCATAGCAGGATAAGCCACAACTGAATGTTGCAGCTGAAGGCAGTTAGTTGCTCACAGATAGTGGAGCTGCAAAGTCACCAGACTGAGGGGGAGCTGTAGGAGAGGTTTCCAGCTCTCTCCTGTTCTGATTTTCAGTTCCCTAGTTTGGTCCCTGAGTAGTTGAGCACTGGGTCATGGCTGTGGCCTTCTCCAGTGGTGTACCACACTGTGGATTTAAGGACTTTTAACACACCTAGTCATGGGAACCACGAGTAAAACGTGGGAAACTTCCCTGAACTGTGAGGGACTTTTCCTTTGTGTGGCAGCCCAGAGCTGGTTCCTCCAGGATGACCCCTGTGGGAATGCCTGTCAGGGTTTGGAGGCACTAAGCTCCAGTTTCTCTGACCGGATGTTTGAAAGGTAACAGTCCGCACCATGCCTCACTGGCACAGTTTCCATAGTGGACAGAGTGGATCATCGTGACTGAAAAATGGGACACTGGCCTCTCTAACTAGAAGATGGGGAAGGGCTTGCATACAAAAAAGGTTTTGTACATGTCAGAGAATGAGTTTTCAGTAAGGACATAATCTCTCCCAAAGTGTGTCTTGACAACTAAGGACAGCAGCTACACCCAACAGAGTTTTCTGAGTTTCTGACAAAAGTGGTACCAGTAAGGGTACCACTTGCCCCCCAGAAATGTTTCTGCCTGTGGGGGAAAAATGCACTTTATGAACCCAGTGTTCACATCCTGTGAGGACATGCTCTGTTGTGGCTCCGATCCCAGAAGAGGGATGGACAAAGAGACGTCTGCTTGATCCCCAATTCAGGGATCTTCTTGGACTGTGTGTGCAGTGCAATGGACTGTGTTCCCTTGGTACCTTCTGTACCAGCAGGCAAAATGTTGCTGGTTTTCCATCTTGTGCTCAGAAAATGCACTTGGCATTTCGGATCAATGAGTATCTAGATTCCCATACACTACTGGCTGCACAACAGCATGGCTTTTGGAAATATCATGGGGCAGACACAGCCTTGGTCGGGTTCACGGACACTGTCCTCTGTAGGTTTGAGAGAGGTAATTTGATGGGGGCGGTGTTCGTGGACCTGACCAAGGCTTTTGATCTGATTGACCATGATCTTGCCTGTTATAAACTAGTGGAAATAGGTTTTTCTGTAGCTGTAACTTCTTGGGTTCACAATTACTTGTGTAATAGATGTCAATATGTGCAGATTGGATCTGTCACCTTGGATATATCCTCAGTTCATTGTGGCATTCCGCAGGGGTCCATTTTGGGCCCTTTATTATTTTCTGTTTTTGTTAACCAGTTGCCTAGGGTTTGTAAACATAGCAGTGCATATTTATATGCAGACGATTTGATCATCTATGCTCAAGCAGAGTCTGAGGTTGAGTTGTCGACTGCTTTGAATAAGGATTTTGGGGTAGTTTGCTCCTGGTTATCTTGTAATGCTATGGTTTTAAACTCGAGCAAAACAAAGGTCATGTTGTTTGGCACGCCATTAATGCTTCAGATTAATCTGAGGCTTGAAATACTGGAGCAGCATGGTCTTTTGATTGAGCAGGTGTTGCAGTTTAAATATTTAGGAGTGATTTTAGATCCATGTTTATCTTTTTCTTTTCAAGTTCAAATGGTTGCTAAAACAATTAATAGGAAACTTGGTTTATTATACAAATTTATTTCTTATTTTTCCCTTGACACTAGGAGAGCTATTGCTGTTGGGTCCCTTCTACCTCACTTTGATTATGTGTCTAGTCTTTACCTCAATCTAGGTCATAAGGAATTGCATGTTTTAACTGTTACCTATAACAATATATGTAGGTTTATATTAACAACTCCAAGTAGGACTCATCATTGTTATCTATATTCTAGATTGGGTTGGCTCTCACCTGATTACATGATACAATACTTTGTGGGATGCACAATGTTTAAGAGTTTTTTTTTGGAACGTCTTTTCCTTTGTCAAAGCTAGTTTCTCTTAGAAATGTTTTACCAAGTTTGAGGTCTGCCAATGGCCCTCTATTTAATGTTCCTCGTTATTGATTAAAGAGTGGGATATGAGTTTTCTCTGTGGGTGTACCAAAAAATTGAAATGTTTTTCCTCTTGACGTTAGATTGGCTGGTTCTTTACCAAGTTTCAAATTGAGACTTAGGCAATATTTATTGTCTTTGTCAAACTGTAATTGTTATTTTTCATTCTGATTGTATGTGTTCTGTTGTATGTCCGGGTTGGGGCTGAAAAAGGACCTTTGGTCCAGTGTCCTTATCTGGTTAACAAAGAATAAAATGAAAAAAAAAAAACAAATAAATAAACCTACTCCTTGACTGTAACTAAAGGAAAGGATATTCCTTTAGGATGTCTGTGTTTTACTGGTGCCCCACCATGATTGGCAAGGTCCCCAGTGTCATGGCCCACCCCAGTTCCTGGGTGAAATAGAAATGTTTTGTGTAACACCCCCCTCGAGAGCCAAATGCAGTGAAAACAACACCTAGTTGGGGTGGGGGCCGAGGTGTTGGCATCAAGGCAGGCTGACACTGTAAGCACAGAGTTACAAACACAACCAAAGCAAAAACAATACAGAGGCCGCACAGGGAAACGGGTGCCGCCAACAAACAGCATAACTGACTGTCCGTTACAAACACAACTGTATTTTCTTTACGGAAAAAAGGCAAAACAGAGCTCATAGCTTTTGGGAACTTGCCACGGACAGTTCTAATTGCAGATAAAATTCCACACAGCCATGGATGATTCCGAGTATGAAAGTTGGGATGAAGTTCTTTTCTACTTATCAGTTTTTTATTTTTCCCTATTTTTTTCACTAGGTTTTCATGTGATAAAAATGAAAACAATCTGTTTCCACCAACCCCCCATTCTGGGTTCACCACCCAAGCTGCTGTAGCCAACCGCTTTGTTAAGGCATTGAGACGCTCTCTGCAATAGCTATAAGATAAGAATGTGTACTGAGTCAGAAACTATTAATGGAATCAAGTGATCAGCCTACTTCAAGTCTGAACGGAACACTGCAAAGTTGCCTGTTAAAGATGGGTTCCAGTCACCAGCCCTCAAAAAATCACGGTTTGCATCAGAAGAACATGATTATGTGTAGCATAATTAACCACTTAATGTTCAGAATAGGCTGATTTCTTAACAATGAGTGGATCTCATGACATCATGTACCCAGTTTCCACACCCTTGATGAGACCATCCTGGAGGACACTTCCTCATTTAGATAACTGGGGGTTTGGCTGGACCAGCACCTCAGCTTCTCTGTGCATATTGATGCTATCCTGAAAAACTGCACCCCAAGCTTGCTGCTCTGTACAGGAATCGTAGTTACAACCCGCTAACTGCGAGGCCCGAAATTGTCCAGAAGATGATACTCCCCATCTTTGACTACTGTGACGTAGTCTATGATGCTGCTTTCAAATCTTCCCTGACCAAGTTGGACACCCTCTTTAACTCCTTCTACCACTTTGCTCTTGACTCCCCTTCCCGCTCCCACCACTGTGAACTCTATCGCTCTCTAACCTTCCTTTCACTGTCTCACAGATGCACCTTAAACTGTGCCAAACTAACCTTCAAATCCTGGTTCAGAGTGCTCCCCTCCTATCTCTCGTCTCTCGTCTCTCTCCACTTCACTTCGCCTCCCCCCACCCACTCTCTCAGATCAAATGACGCCCGCACCTTGACGGTCCCTCACCACTCCACCCTTATCTGTCAGACTGGTTTTGCCCATTGCTCTACTAAATCTGGAATTCCCTCCCCTATAAAATATGACACACCTCCTCCAGCTACTCTCTTACCTCTGCCCTACACAATCACTTCTCCCCCAGCTGTTCCTGCTTTAACTCTCTTTAATACCTATCCTCAGTTTCTGCCTTCCTACCCTAACCCCCCCCCCCAGCAGGGTTCTCAGGATCCTGAAGGGGGAATCAAGAAATGGCTACCCCTTCTCCTCATATTCAATTCTTGCCTCTCCCCCTCTCTTCTTCACCTGCCCTTCTGGGTCATCCGTATGCACACCCTACCCCATCCTTTTTACTCCAACAGCACTTGCATACTGCCTCGAGCTTGCTCCTGATACTCTCATGCACTATAAATGGTTCTGTCACTTTATTACTGTTTTGTATGTTCTGTTGTACGTTTTTGGACATGTAATTTACCCAATGTTCCACTACTGTTTATTGTACAATATCTTGTGTTCCAACTGTTGCATAATGTTATAACATTGTATTGTTTGTACTACCTACATACTATTGTAACTGAACATCCTTAACAACCCTATATAACCCCCTCTCCCCAGGTCGCACTGTGAGATGAGCAACTTATTGCTCAGTGTGCCCTCCTGGTGAAACATTTCAATAAATAAAAAAATGTGAGCTCAAGAATTCCCTGTGTCACAGAACTCACAAGGTGTTAACATCAGCCTGGGCTTAACGTTTGGGGTTTGTTATTTTGTATAATAGAGTGGGTAGCTCATTTTAAACCACAGAGGAAACAAGACAGAACTAAAAAAAAGTAAAACAGAGGGAAGCACTAAAAGCAGTGAAGGAGGTAAAGTCACAGACAGAGGAAAGGAAAGCCAAAGGGGTAGCTAAAGGGGGTAAGACTTTCTTCAGGTAAATAAGTTGGAATAGGAAAGCAAGGGGAGGGACAGTGAGGATAAGGAGGGTGGCAAGAGGACACTGCCCAGAAGAGGATCAAGAAAAAGCATACATCCTGAACAGGTACTTCTGCTCATCCTTCACAAAGGGCTCACTTTTCTCCGGTAATGACCCCCCATCGTTATCCTCTCCTTCCCCCAGCTTGTTTCTCCTTTCTAACCTTCTACTCTCCTTGATGTCCCCCACAGGACTTCATTTGTTCAATAACTGCTAAATAATCTGCCTCTTAACCATGATCCATTCCTGCAAGGAGTTGGCTCCAAGGCTACATTAAACTTCTGTGCTATGTTCCTCAGATATGCCACTTGTAATTAAATAAATATTCCACAGGTATGATTTAATTGTATGTTATGTTACAAATGCGACTCTATGATTATTTATGATATTTTTTAACTGTATATCTTGTTACAAATGTAATTGAATGTTTAATTTCTCAGATATGATAAATGTTAAACTGTATGTCTAATTCTTCATCCAATTGTACCCCCCCCCCCGGGTCACACCGGGAGATGAACAACCTGTTGTTCAGTGTGCCTTCCTGGTGAAACATTTCAATAAATAAATAAATAAAGTGGCAGCGCAATGTGACAAAGTAGTGGGTAGGGCCAGTTGGATGCTGTGATGCATAGGGAGAGGTCTCCCCAGCAGGAGGAGGGAGGTGATGTTGCCACTGCATTGCTCGCTGGTGAGAGCCCATCTGGAGTACAGTGTCCAGTTCTGGACCCAGCAACCCAGAAAGGACGTAGACAAAGTGGATGCAGTCCACAGTAGGGCAACTAAAATGTTGCAGGGGTTACATCAAAAGCCCTACAAGGTGAGACTGAGGGATCTCAACATGTAAATCCTGGAAAAAGAAAGCGAGAGTGAGGGGATATTATAGAGAACTACAAGTACCTTGCAGGGATGAACAGGGTGCAAAAGGGGAGTCTCTTTCAAATTAGAGCAGCAGGACCAGAGGGCATGCAATGCAGTTGTGTGTGTGTGTTGGGGGGGAGTTTAGGAGGGATGTGAGGAAGAACTAGTGCAATGAAAGAGTGGTTGACACATGGAGCAGACTGCCAGCGGAAATGGTGGAGGAAAAAACAGTAGAGGGCTTCAGGCATGCATAGGATAGACATAGGGAAATATTAGTAAATAGGCAGGAAGGAGGGAGGGTCACCAGAGACCGGTTAGGGTCTGCGGAGACAGATGAGGCAGGGTGCATCTGGGCAGACAGGGTGGGCCAGATGGTCCTTTTCTGCCATCAAATTCTGTGTTTGTGTTTCACATTTTATTTAAGAAGAAAAAGAAAGTGAACAAAATCAGGTGGGGGGGCATGGCGACTGCAAAAGAGAAGTGTCTGAGAAGTAAGGAGATGGCAAGGGGGTAAAGTTTGGCTTATGTTTTTACATTTTCAGCTATGTGCACCCATGCTACAATTAGTGGTTTTGTTTGATTGACAGATATGGGGTTAAAATTAATTCTTAACAGCCTCAACATTTTAATTTTTTTTTATGTTTCCTGTACTTCATGCCGCCACATCTCCAGGTCGGTCACCTTCTGTCAGCTCCCTTCCCAACCTCATCTCCTGTCTTCTCTGGGTCTTACCTCACTTCCTGTTACTCCATGACTTACCCAATGGCAGAGCCATTGAGGTGAGCAGGTCCCCCTCAGAGTTCCAGTCTGGGGCAAAGTTGAGTGTCATGGTCGGTGGTCAGGGGCCTATGGAGTGGGGGCCGGCTACATCCTGTAGCAGCCATGGGTATTTTCCTTGTCACACACACACACACACACACACACACACACACCTCAGATGCTGCTGCCAGAAGGCATGTTAATGCACCCAGCAACATCCATTAACATCTTGTTCTCCCCGAAGAGAGTATCTGCTGGGATCCTCAATTCCCCCCCATAACCCAGGCTAATTCCCTAACCTGGGTCGCTGGCATCACAAGGGTAGCTGTGCTGCTGCCCCAACGGCCCAGCCACGTTCTTATCATTTTAAAAAAATACTTGAACTAAATGGCTAACTGTGAAGTATAAGTTCTTGAAAACACACTTAAAATGAGGTAACCATGCATTACATACCATTACAAAAACACTCTGATTCTGGGCCATTCTGTCCTTTATTACCAAGCACATCTACATGAAAACAAGACCTTGATTCCTTACAGGTTATACAGTGAAGGTTTACTCAGCAAGTGATGTCACTATCCCCTGCTTGTGACATCACCACTTTTTGCTGCAGAAATTTATTTTTATTTCATTTCATTTCTGTTAACCACTTAGGTGCACTAGACAATAAGGGCCTGATTCTAGAAGGGATGGTGCAAGTATAGGTATATAGCAAGGGATATGCCTTATTCAGGCCTAGAGTCCACCTGTCCCCCAGGTCTAGCCCCCCCCCAAATGGCTCCCTTTGGCTTCTTCTCTGAGGTTAGGGGCTGCAGGTTGAGGGCCATATTCCCCTTTGAGTGAGTCCACCAGGCGGCAGGATCCACTGTCTGAGGCATTAGGACCCAGGGGATCCAGGAACTTTGGCCGTCATTTAGATGGTTCATGGGATTTTATCCCATTTTCTCCCCTGCCCTCCCTCCTCCCCTGGCATTAGTGGAGCCTATCAATGGCCTCGGACTCGCACACTTATGCCTATGGAAGAAGCACGCTCCCTAGGCCCACCACAGGGAGTTAATGCAGCACTGGGTGCCCGATGCATTGCCTCCTGACTGCAGTGCACTGCCCAGCAGCTGCAGCCTGACTTGGCCTGCATCCCGACATGGCGACTCGAGTTTCTTCCTGAAACTGGGTCACCTGCATGACAGTCAGACACACTACTGCTGGTTCATCAGCGTGGCCATGTCAGCAATAACTTTAGCTTGACTATGATATCATTAGTATGGGATTATGATGTCAGCAACAGCACAGGACAGAGCTGCAAATGAACTGTAAGGAGCAAAGCTCCTATTTGCATGTAAATACCCTCTGTACAGAAGAATAGCAAAGGCTGAAATTCAAGGCTTTTTGAAATATACTTGAAATGATGCCAACTGTGATTTTTTTTTACCAGTGGGCTAACCCTCATCTTTATTTGGAGGTCTTAACTTGCAGTGTCAGTGGCTCAGTAAGTTGCACACTCGCCTCCGAGGCCAGAAGATCAGAAAGCTGTGGGTTCCATCCCCACACCAGGAACTTGGGTTAAATTCCAATACTGACACTGCAGTGCAGCCAGCACGAGGGGGGGTGCAGCACTCCTGAGGTACTGTCTGTCAGATAAGACATTAAACTAAGGTCTCGTCTGCCTATTCAGGTGAATGTTAAAGATCCCATGGCAATTCTTAAAATGAACAGGAGAATTTCCCTTGTGTCCGGGATAAAGTTCCTCCATTTACTAAAAATATCACCAACAGCTTAATCTGGTTCAATGTCAGTTGGTCTCCATTTGTATCCAACCCCCCACAACACCCACCCACCGGGACATGGCTAATATGCAGAACGCCTAGCCCTTGTTTCCCAGTCAACAAAATCAAACAAATAACTAAACAAACAAACTGCCATCATGCCTCTTTTCTGCCGACACATGCAATGTACTGCAGGAAGCACAGGTTGGGTAATTTTTACTCCTCTATAACTTCAGTACACTATGCTGTGCCTGCAGTATTGTCTGAGCTGAGTAAGGGGTCACTGATGCCTGGTCATTCAGACCAATATGCAGACACAGTAAAATAACTCCCTTTTTTTTTCAATCACTGAGTAACTTGGTTTTGCATACCTTCCGAAGCCTGGACTACACCGCAGCATTGAGGGGCTTGACACCATCTGAGCAGCTTTATTGGTCTTTGACCTGCCAACTCATTTGTCTGAATTTGTCAGCCTGTCGGAAAACTAAATATCAAGCTCTGCTCCCAGAGGGGATTCACTGCTAACCTGAGATAGCAGACTGGGAGAGCAGCAATTCGTTCTGAGGCTCGCTCCACTCAGTGTGCGAGGTTCTTTGTTATAGCAATGTCTCTGACATAATGACTGCAAAACCTTGCTTTCCAGCTACATTGAGCTTGATTGAAATGATTTTGATGGTAACACACAGTTTCTTATTGCATGCATACGGCTCGCCTCGCAATGCGAGCGTTGTATCCAGTGTTGGCGGCCAGAGTTTTATTACCCTTGCTTTTTCTTTTATACATTATTTATGATTTTTATCCATACGTGCATAGTATCAAAAAACAAAATCACAGTATCAACATCACAAATTATTACAGCAGTATATGTAGTTGACTTCCTGTTGTTACACTACCAGCGGGAATCCTGGGCTCCCAAAGGAGCTAGCTTATAAATCATATATGTTATCAATAAGCTGTTATGTCCAATAGGCTAGACCAAATTAAAGGAAAATCAGCATCCAAAGTGTAGCAGACCATAAAATCTACCAGTCCTTGTAAACAAAATACATCACCTTCTTACATAAATGGTACCCACTATGTGTATAAATGTATTAATAAGTTGGCAATTATTATCAGCAAAATACTGAATGCACCACCACATGCTTCCTACAAGAAAAACAGTAACACTGAAAACATGATGAACAGTTTCACCCTTCAAATAAATATTTATGTTTATTATTTGCAAAAAAACTGCATTTATGCACCAGTTAGGGTTCAACTTAATGCCACAAAAGTGTGGAAATGTGGTGTTAGGGTTTCCAACCCTAAATCCTCATTTCCACCCCCCATCCCCCAAGCAGTAAAAGGAAAAAATATTAGGGTTTTGGGTCTCCGGTGTCTTGGTGAATCCGTGGTTGAGTCTTCCTTGGGATTGTCCACCCTAATGGTTGCCCCTCCCCCAGTCCATAGCCTTCTGTCTGAAGCACAAAATACGGCTCTAAGGCAGTGCCCAGTAGTGATACAGTCTTCAAAGGCACAGAAGTATGCCTTGCCACATGTTGCCAACACAATGTGTTGTAGCTCTCTTCATGCAGGGCCCTGCGGTAAGAAAAGAGATCATGCCTGACAATGTTTGCTCAGAGAATGGGGTGGGCATTAGGGTTGACAACCCCAAGGAAGACTCCACCACTGATTCATCAAGAATCCAGAGACCCAAAACCCTAATGTTTTTTTTCCTTTTGCTGCTTGCGAGATGGGGAGAGGAGTTAGGGTCACATAAAGTTGAATCCTAACTGGTACATTAACACAATTTTTTTTTTTTACAAAGAATTTCCTTTCTTTTTGAGATAGTGGAATTGTACCCTAATTCATACAGTGCACATACATGCGCTGGGCCCTTTGGGCTCTGCACCAAGGGAAGACTCAGTCTGCCTATGGAAGTGCAGCGCTGGATGTCAAGAATTCATGGGGCTATCTGGTGGGCTGCAGAAGCTCAGGGCCCCTGATCCTTGCACTTCCATGTGGCCACAGATACAGATGCACAGGGCACAGTGTGCATCTGTCAGCCAATGTACAGGGCCCTCTGCTGCCCATGGGTGCAGAGGTGCAAAACCCTATGCCAAGAGGACAGTTGTCTTCACTATATGGTAGCTGGGCACATGCAGACAACCCTGCAGCTTTCATTCTCTAGCTGGGGGAGTCGCCTAATGCTCGCATAGTGCCATCCCCCACCCTCACCCCATCCAGCTGGGTCACTGAGCTTGCCCCCGAACTCAGGTCACTGGCACAGGATCACACAACATATCCGCTTGGGTCAAGACTGGCACTAAACACAAAAAGTTTCTAAACAATTATATATTTTTTTAAATGTTGACCCCAAATTTTCAAGATAGTCATTTTATGATTCCCCTTAGAAATATGACATTTAGCATTTATAGTATATTGACCAAAATATCATTTTGCATCTGTCACATTTATGAGGTGGTGTGGAAAAATGGCTATATTGAACGTCTGAAGTCAAAATATTGAAAATTAGCGAATATATGAGGGATCATTGAAATACTGCAATGCTGACTAATAACCTGGGCATTTTACTGTATTTGTACACCAAATGTTCAGCATGGCCTTCTTATTACCCCACCTCATGAACCCGGTAGGTGAACATTTTCAAATTCCTGCCAAAATGTCATTCTGAGCCATGGAAACATCATTCCGCACCACAGGTGCAAAAACACATTTTGGAATGGATTAAAAAAATGACAGTTATCACGTTCATGAGGTGATGTGAAAAAATAGCTATGGTGAAAATTTGGGGTCAAAATATTTGGAATTACCAAAATTATGAGCACGCATAGAAAAATGTCAACCTACACTCATAACATTGTCATTTTTACATATTTTGGGCCCACATTTTTAACATAGCCTTCTTATGACCCTGCCTCATGAACAAGGGTGGTGAAAATTTAGCATATTGCAGTCATTGGTTCCAGCAGCAAGATGTGTCTTTGATTAGAGAGTGGATCTATGCCATGCAACATCTTCAGGTGAGTAAGGGTGTGTGGGTGGTGTGGGAGGTGTGGGGTGGTGGGTGCTGAGTGGAAGGTCAGGGTGGGATAGGTGGGGGTGTGTGGGGGTTCAGATCACTGAGGGAGGGTTTTTTGTTTTACAGGTTTATTAAAAAAAATATCACTGAGGGACAGTTTTCTGTATTTCAGGTCACATTCCAACACTGGGAAATGGGCACCCCGGTGTCAGGCTACATGTCAGGGAACAGGTCAGGTGACCTGGAGGGGACAAGGTGGACAAGAGAATCAATACCACAGTGGGCACCCCTTTCTGCTTAAATTAAGGCAAAAAAAAAATAAAAAAACATGGAAGGGCAGGTGACCAGGGTGGGGTGGGGGGATAAAGAGGAAGCAGGCACCCCAGACTGCTTCAGAAATAATTAGGTAGATAGGTAGGTAGCCAGACAGACAGCAAGGAAAGAGTGACTAAGGGATTGGCAGCTCACTGCTGGCACTGCAGCCAGAAGCATGCTTCTGTCTGCAGCTGCAGATCTCAGTAAAGTCCCACTGTTCTCATACAAAGAATGCTGGTGAATGGCTTCTCTAGCTAAGCTGGGCACTCTGGATTTTGGGGAACCCAGAAAAGGCATTTTCTGGCAGTTTGTTCATTATCTCAGGAGAACTGTTGGAAATGAGACTTGCTCACCACAAATCCATGTAACAAAATTTCTCTTTTCATTTTCAACCACCATTTTAAAAACAATGAGCAGGATTCACAAAGGAATTGGGCTCGGTGCTTCTTGGATGCCCCGGCACAAATGAGCTGTGCCAACCACAAACTGTGGTATTCACAAAAGATGCACCGGGGGATGCTCCTGGCACATCCCCTCTGTGAATACCACAGTTGCGCCCAGCTCTGGATGTGCCAACGCAACCCCCTGGCTGGGCTAGGTACACAATGGGGCAGCGCATCTCCCGATGTGCTGTGCCAAAAGCTGGCATTCACAGCTATGGACATGCAAATGGAGCTATTGGGAATACAAGGCGCAATGGGGCCATTTGCATGTCATTATGGCCCCATTTGTATGGGCAGTACAGAGTTGTACCCGGCAGACTGCATCGGGCACCCTGCAAGGGATACTGGCCACACACATACAGCACTGTAGCCCTGAGGACCCCCCAGGTCCATAGGCCCCCCCTGCCCACAACCCCAGTGGGATGAAAACTTGTGTTGCCGAAGTCCCTACTGTAATGTAGAACCCCCCCTGCCCACATCTCCAGTCAACCACTAAGCTGTGTGGCCAAACTCTTGTCAGCATGGTAGATCCCCCTCCTGCTCCACCGCATGCAACATCACTGGTAGTCCCGATGAGTCCCTGGCAGCCCAGCAGCCCCCCACCCACTCATACACTTCTACTCCACCATGCTCCCCCCATCCCAGCATGTAGAGAATGCCAACAGGCAGCATAACCCACCTGCATACTGCCACGGCTGCCCGCCGACAGAGCTGTCTGTGAATGACAGCTGTTGTACAACTGTAAGCTCATTGGTGGATCCTGTCAACCAATGGGCTTGCAGTGTGTACTGTACTCTGTCACTCACAAAGTTGTAAATGACAGTGTACAGTACACACTGCAAGTGCATTGGTCGACAGGGTCCACCAATGGGCTTAGAGTTGTACAATAGCTGCCATTCACAGACAGCTCTGTCAGCAGGCAGCCATGGTGGTATGTGGGTGTGTTGAGCTGCCCGCTGGCATTCCCTACATGCTGGAACGGGTGGGATGGGGTGCCTGAGTGGGTGGGGGGCCACTGGACCACCATGGCAGTGTTGGACAACAGGATCGTGTGCCGCTCAGGCTGGGAGGGGATCCATTGGTGCCTTTGTACCACCGCTGTGTGTGGCATGCTTAGTGTTGGGCAGGGTGGAGTGGGGTGGGATTCCACACATCTCAGTACCACCACAGTGTGCGGCTTCCATCAGGGCACACCAGGCGGGGGGGTGCTGGTGGTTGTAACATGCCACAGCAGTGTGCAGCTTATGGTAGGAGTGTTGGGCAGGAAGGGGGCATCAACTGGGCAGCCAGGTGTGTTGCTGTGTTGTCGGGCGTATCCGATAGGGCAGCGGGCGGGAAGTGTACACTGGACTGCCAGGATGGGAGGCCTGCCATGCTGCTGTCTGCAGTATGGCAGCCTGCCTGTGGGTGGCCACCCACTTAAGACTACTTGAAGTAGACTTATCTTTGGGAGACGCATCTCTGGACTTGCCCTGGGGATGTGTCTCCAGGTTGGGCTGTGAATGGGGCTGCGCACCGTATGCATGGGCACACCCCCTACACAGCCCCTCCAGATATGCCGCATATCATTGTGGGTGGTATGCGGTGCATCTATGATGTGTTGGCAAATCAGGGATGCACCGGCGCATCAGCTGCCTGCCATAGTTGTGCCAGTGCACAATTCTGGGTTGTGCCAGCACATCTCGGATGCACTGGGAGCATCCCTTTTGAGAATCCTGCCCAATTTGTTCAAAAAGCAAACAGCGGAATCTAGCTAAACGGGTCCCATTTAGATAGGTTCAGGTGTTTGTTTTTTGAAAATGTATCATTTTAATGTATTTTCAATGTTTGTGAGTTTAAAAGAAAAAAACAAGATGGCAGCCCACATAATCGGTATTTTTTCCCACCTGATCTGCATTTCTTTCGGCAAAACAGATAAATCATGAAAACAAGCACTCACAATTGTTTTTTTTTACTATTCATATTTCTCAGTTAACTAAAGAAATCCTTATAACTCTAAAATCCTATAATATTTTTTCATGAAACCTTCCAAAGGTACACCCTTGGCATGGGCCCCTTCAACCATGACAATTTCATGAAAAAATTCCACATTTCTAGGCTATAGGCAGGAGTAAAGAAATTTAAGTACAGGGAAAACAAATCTGTTTTTTTTTTTTTTTTTGGTGCGCCGTATATCGACAACTGAACAAGATGCCATCATGAAACTTTTCACATTTTGAGACTGACAGCCCGACCACGCATGACGACTATTGGGCTATTTTGTCAAATGATGCCAAAGTTATTAAGGTGCAAAAATCGAGGTTTAACATTAAACAGCCTACTTAACCCTAACTACAAGGGTGCTACCACACCCCTATAATACTGAAGGACCAAGCCATGGAGGCAAGCAATGGGGAATTGGTGTAAGTGACAGAGATGGCAAGGTCGGGGCTGTGAGGTGGCCAGGAAGATGACTTGAGGCAGCACTGGAGATGATGAGGATAAAGAATTAAAAAAAGTTGCTAATGCACAGAGATTATTCTCCCAGCTGGCACCTTGTCCTTACAGGGATATACCCTGCTCACAGGGATATACCATGATCAGGCTGATGGGTTCACAGCTGTCATGTAGATGGATACCATCTTTTCTGCCACATTTTCTTCTCCCCTGGCATGAGCAATTCCTTTGTCAGTCATGCACACACCACACAGCTTTTCTCTGCAGCAGGAGCAAGCTCACTGGCCCAGCCACAGGGGTCACGGTGCAGGCAGAGCATGCTGCCCGCTCTCCCTAGCTAAAATGGACTGCCAGGTGGAAGCTGTCTTGGCCTGGTCTGCCTCCTAGTGCGACAGCTCCAGGTTCAACCGTGTACTGGGGTCATTTGCACAGCAGCACAAAACACTGCTGCTGGACCATCGGGGTGGTGCAACCTTTTTTGGGGGGGAGGGGGGCAGAAAACTGACTGCCCAGGATTGTGTCATCACCAGAATTTACAGTAGTGATTAATTATGGTCCCTAGAAATTCAGAACAGGCACTCCCCTCCCCCCCAAAAAATAAATGTTTCAAAATTTACATGAGTAACCAGGTTACAAGAAAATGTTTTGAAACATTTGTCCCCCATCCCCACCACAGCCTCTGTAACTCAATATTTTATATTTTTCAAAATATACCATTTACTTGCCCAAGCTTTCTACTAAAAAACTGGATCTAATAACTAACAGATTTCTATGGGGAGGAAAGACCCGACTAGCAGTTACTAATATGCAATTTAATTGCCCAAGCTTTCTACTAAAAAACTGGATCTAATTGCCAACAGATTTCTATGGGGAAGAAAGCCCCAATGACTAGCAGTTACTAATATACAATTTAATTGCCCAAGCTTTCTACTAAAAAACTGGATCTAATAACTAACAGATTTCTATGGGGAGGAAAGCCCCAAAGACTAGCAGTTACTAAACTAAGGACTAAACTGCAGATGGGTGGACTAGCTCTAAATTGGTGAATAAAATATAAAGAATATTTCCTTTTCAAGCAAACTGTGCTTCACTTAACTTGTTCACCTTCAGCAGATTTGCCATTGTGGTTAAAAATAGAAAAGCAAATACTCCAGCAGTATAAGCCTACTGACGTTCTGTTTGTTGCACTCCCCCCAAAACTGAAAAGCAACCCGTGCATTGCAGATTCTGTTAATATCATTGTTCAAATAAAATAATTAGAGATGGAAAACTTACTTTTAATATTAAAACCAATGTGGAAAAAACTTGATAATAAAACATTAAAGGACTTAGGCTGGGGTAAATTAGGAATCCAGAGATTATAAGATATTTTAGACCACCATAACAGCATGCTACTTTCCTTTGACGAACTTAAGAAAAAGCACACAAAGTAAACAGGTTTCAATTCTTCTTTTATTTACAAATGTGCACGGCAGTGAACTTGGCAGAGTTTCAAGTGAGTTAAGCACATGGATCAGCAGTGAGTGGAATCAACTGGTTAAGGCAGTCCCCATGAAAAAGGAGCAAGCTTAGTTTATCGGATCCTCACAGATAGTAACAACCCTCCAACTGTGACATTACCTGCAAAAGAAAAATGGGGAAACAGAATTAGGGAGAACTTACTTCAGAATGAATAATGCTCAAAGGACAGGGCTAGCAGGGAAGTGCAAAAGAAACTTACAATATGAAACACTGCACTACTATTACTTCACCCGTAAAAGTCTAGAGGAAATGGAAGACTTCCCATTGGACCGTGCTGGAGATGTGGTACTAACCATGCAAACCTTCTGCATATCTCTTCCTCTCCCCCTTCCTCAATCTGGAGTTTCTCCACCGTGCCCTCCTCTCCCTTCACTGCCCCTCTTCTCCTCGCTCTCCTACCTTCTCCAAGGGTAGGAAGCCCCACTTCTTCTTTGTCCTCATTCTGCTGCTGCTCCTCCTCCTCTTCTCTGGTGACATGGAGACCAACCATGGCCCTGCCCTCCCTCCTCTCCTGTTACTGAAAAGGGTCTTGGCATTTCCATCTGAACACTAGGGGTCTTTTCCCTTAGCTTGATCTCCTCTCCATCTGGGTTCAACTACACTCTCCTGATGTCCTTTGTATTACTGAATCCTGGCTCTCCTCCAGGACTCTGGACTCTAGCCTGATCTTTCATGATTACTATCTCTTCATGCAGGACAAGGGAAAATGTGGAGGAGGTGTTGCCATTTATGTCTGCCAAAGCCTCTCATGTACCATGGCCATCATGGAGGCCATAATCTCCTCCCCGAATTTCTCCTAGTCAGGCACTCATTCCCTTCCTCTGTACCATTATTCATTGGGGTTTTCTGTGCCTCTCCTGAGATCTCACACTCATCCCTGGTTGACTCCCTTTCCTCCATGACCTCGCATTCCGCGACAGGTGAACTCATTCTGCTTGGGGATTTCAATGTAAATTGACATTCAGCATCAGGAAAATCCAGCATCCCCCCTCATTGCCAAAATACATCTCATCCAGGTCTCTCTGGTCACTAAACATTAATGCTCTACTGAGTGACCTCGCTGCAACAGACTGGTCAGCCATCCACTCTGATGTTGACATGGCCCTCAGTCTATTCCACTTCAAATTCTCCTTCCACAGGCGAAATTTCACCGTTTCAGGCAAACATTTGCCTTTTGCAGGTTAAATTTTGCAACTTCATACCGTGAAAAATTTTGCGGAACGGTGGAATTTTGCTAAATGTTTCACATGGTGAAATTGGGGTATTAAACTGTATCTTGCGACATATAGCAAGTCGAAGCAGGGAGGTGTTGGTCCCCTTGTATAACTCATTGGTGAGACCCATATTGGAGTATGGTGCACAGCTGTGGTCTCCATATCATCAAAAGGAAATTCAAAAACTAGAAAGGGTGCAAAAAAGAGCTACACAGTCCATAATGGATATGGCAAATAATGATTACAGTATTAGATTAAAAGAATTAGATATTTTTCCACTAGATTGTAGAAGATGCAGAGGGGACCTGTGTTTGTTACACTGATCCTTAAACAACACAGATCTTCAAGAAAGATAAGGTTTGGTATTTAAGCAGCAAACTTATATCACAAGAACTCATGCTTGGCAGCTTAAGGGGGAAAACTGTAAAACATGGAAAAGGAAAAATTGGTATAGTGAGCGAGTGGTGACTAGATGAAACGCACTTCCCAAGGAGGTAGTAGATAGTCCTTCCATAGATAGCTTTAAAAAAAATCTGGACAAAATGTATAAACTGGGAAACTGGTAATTAATTGGCACGCATTATGGACAACAGTCTAACTAGCTCTGTATATAACCTATGAAATCTATCCGGGACAAAGATGCCCATCTCAGGAAATCCAATCCAGACTTCCCATCACCCCTGGATTATCTCCAAAATCATCAACCTGTGCAAGTCCCGTGAGCCTGCCTGGGCCAGCTATAAATTATCCCACTCCTTTCCTGACCACATTTCATACAGGGCTCTGAGGAATGACTGCACCAAGGCTGTCCGGGACATGAAATCATACTATTTCAAGGCCAACCTCCAGAAAAATCTTAGTTCCTCAGCTAAGTTCTGGATGGTTATCCACTCCCTTTTCAACCCCCCGCCCAGTCCGCTCCACAATTTTCAAGGTAAATGGTTCACCCAGGGCTCCAAATAAGATTTTTTGGATTGGGTATTGTACTTCTCATTTTTTAGGGAGGGAAGTAAAAGCAAATCCAGATGCATACAAATGACAAAATCCAGTGTGCGAGGAGTACTAAAACTACAAAAACAAAACAAAATGTGTATCAACACCACAATCCCATTGTTGAGCAGCCTAGATGTCAGACTGAGGCAGCTACAAACTGCAGTCTGATGAAGGCCTGACACCCCACCCCCACCCCACCCCAGACAGGCAGGGCTCTGTACTGGAAGTCAGAGAAAGTACAGGAGGCTGTAGCAAGGGTGTAGCTACTGATGCTCCAAGTAAGCCATGGCGTACCAAGTTTAGTATCGGGGTAGCAAACAAGCTGGCCAGCATTGCTCTGCCCTCTCTAGTCCATCGCATTTCAATTCCTTTGTTTGGCTTCGCAGGCTTTTTCTTTTCTCTTTCAGCTTTGTTTTGGGGGTGGGGTGGCAGAGTGGACCATAGACATTGAAGCTGAAGGTCTCGATTAGGTCTGCATTGTCCACCTGCATAGTGATTGCCTGTGGCATCTGGTTGGTAAGTCTTGGGTAGTGAGTTTAAATGCCCCAGCAAAGTTAGAAGCCATACTATTAGTTCAGTTGTACTGGGATCGAAAGAAGCAGTAGAAGGACTGAGGAGCAGCAGTCAAAAGAACAAACTCAGAGCCAGCTAAAAGAAAAAAGACTTCATGTGGAGTGGCAAGTGGAGTAAATCTGCCTACCTGCAGAGGGGAGAGAAGAGATTTCTGCCGAGGTCTTGGACTCGTGGTGTAGTCAGTGGCATTTGCCAGCAGGCAGTGAGCACCACACTAGCAGCGCAGACAGACAGCAGGTCTAGTGTAGGAATCACCTCAGTGGAGCCAGGAACCTTGGACTCAAGTCTTTGGGGGGGGGCAGGCATGGACAACAGTGGGGAAGGGGGTAGCAGTGTGGCAAGTTGGTGTACAAATCTGAAATGTCTGTTTACACCCCTGGTCTGCAGTTGTACTGTACTGAATCCTGCCTGTGCTTTCTCTGACTCTCAGCACTCAGCCCCCCAAATCCACACACAACATGATCAGTAGGAAGTGGCATACATTGTTTGCAGAAACCTGACTCATCCTCTGCTCCAACTGCTCCTGCTCTCCTCAACACATGTAGAGGCCCCCCACATGTATTACCTTAACTAATCTGTCCAACTTGAAATTCCATTGCCTTCAGCTCCAAGTCTCCATCAAGCCGTGGAATGGTTTAGTTCTCATCCTGGTTATGCTATCCTGTACCATGCTGCTGGTGTTGCTGCTGCTGTTGACTTCAGTGGTGGGGACTTTGTCACTCATGTTTATGCTCCACACATTTTTTTTTAAATTGATATTTTTTCACCCCAGCCATGGCTTTGCCCCTGGTTCACCTGACACCCAACACACCTCAGCCACGGGACATCAAACCAGCAAGTTCACCCCCTCATGGTGTGGCCATCCCGTGGGATGGTTCCATACCATGGCGGTCCTGCGGCGGTCATACTAGGGGTTGGGTTGATCACCAAACCAGGAGGTCCTAATGCTCGGGAAGTTTTCCACTTTTTGCTGGTTCCCCTGATCCCCCAAGGGCGATGGCGTGCAATGGAGCCAAAAAAGCATGCACATGCTGAGACATGCAGTCACTCTGGACTCCCACCAATGCCCTCCCCTCCCATATGGCATCCCTAATTGCACTGCTACCCGTGGTCGCTCAGGTGGCAGTACTGCAGAGGGTATGGCAACCCTCCTTCCCCAGAGGAGGAGAGCATTCCTAGGATGCACGATCCACCTCCTCCCCCTTGCGGCCAGCCCTCTGATGACCCAGGCTCATTCCCAAACCTGGGCCACTGGCATTATGAGCGGTAGCCCCACTGCTGCACCAGAGGCTGACTCATGCTCCACACAGTTGCTGCATCCTGTAGTACTTGCTCCCAATCCAGTAACAAAATGGCCTAGGATATGAGCATTGCAGAGTGAGGGGAGGAGCACATCAAGCAGCAAGTCTGAAGGTGCAGTGGCATAAATCAGGGCCTGGTAACTCTCTGCATAAGGTTTGGTTGGGTGGGGGAGCAATAACAGTAGTGGACACAGACAGCCAATCAGTGCTCTTGAAAATCCATGCACTCTGCATAAGTAGTACGCGAACCAGGCACAGAAAGACTTGAAAATGCCTTTTTCCAATTCATAAAGAGGGCCGGTACACACCTTATCTGAAGCCCTGGGTTCACCTGTGTCTGACCCTACCTCTGTTGCTCCTCACTTCAACAAGTTCTTTTCAACCTGTGTACTCCCTTACTCTCCCCCACCTGATTCCTCTCTTTCCCCTCCTGTCCCCTTCCCCCACCCCTCACCAGGTTTCTACCTCCCCTGTCACCATCCAGGAAACTCTATTCGCCCTCTCCTCCCTTAACCTGTCAAAGTCTAGACCTGATGGTCTGGACCACAAACTCCTCTATCTGTCAGCTCCTGCCATTGCAGCTCCCCCTATTCACCTACTCAACATTTCCTTCTTCCTCAATCCTGGAAGCTGGCCAAAATTATTCCGCTTTACAAAGGGGATGATCCCTCCTGCTCTGGCAACTTCTATCCCATCTCCCTCCTCTCTTCCCTCTCTGAGCTGCAAGAGAAACTAGTCCATTCTAGCCTGCTCAACTTCTTTTGATCCTCCAACTTCCTCTCACCCTTCTAGTCTGATTTTTGGAAGCACCATTTCACCGAATCCTCCCTGGTTCATGTCACTGTTTCCAACTTCTCTGGGATGGTTCAGGGGGTGCACATAATGGCTGCCATTTTCATCAATCTGGCCAAAGCCTTTGATTCGGTGTCCCATCCTCTCCTTCTGGACAAGCAGAACTCTGCTGGGCTTCTCAGCTCCTATTGTTGATTGGTTTCATTTCTACCTCATGGGCCATCAACAGTCAGTACAGAGAGGTAGCATCCTGTCACCTCCACTACCCATCCAGGCTGGGGTTCCAGAGGGCTCCATCCTGGGTCCCATTCCTCTTCTCCATGTTTCTAAATGACCTCCCCTCTTCCTGTGCCAACTCGCATAGCCACATATATGCAGATGACAGTCATCTTCGCCTCTGGTCCCTCCACCACCACTGCGGAAGACCTGCTCCAGCAGAACTTTAACAACATTCTGCACTGGTTCCAATCCAACCAACTCAGAGTAAACACTAAGAAATGATGTCCATTATATTTCATACCAGTCAGAAACTGGCCAGACTCACTGCTCCCCCAGTTTTTACTACTCTGGATGGCATGCCTCTTGAAGCAGTTCACTCCTTCGAGTACTTTGGTGTGTGGCTGGACAGTAAGCTTGACTGCTCAGCCTACAATGATGCCATCCATGCAAGACTCCATTCCAAGTTTGGTGCCCTGTACTGCAACAAAGACTGCCTTTCTGTGCATGACCGCAGGGAGCTTGCTACCAAAATGGTGCTCCCTGTCTTCGACTGTGCAGATGTGGTCTATGGCACCGCCCCTTCCACTTCCCTCACCAGACTGGGTGGCACTCTCTAACTCCTTCTGCTGCTCTGCTATAAACTCCCGCTCCTACCCACTATTGCTCCCTCTAGTCTTCCCTATCCATCCTTCATCTGCCCTCATGTTGCCAGGCTCACTGTACCTCTTTCATATCCAAATACTGGTTTGACGCCATTCTCACCTACCTTTCACCTCTCCTGTCTTAACTACCCCCTGCATCCAGTTCCCTCTGTTCTAGAGACCACTGCACTTTTGCCACTCCTCACACCCGTTCCTCCACTGGGCAATCTGCCTTCTTCTATCAACTTCCCTCACTCTGGAATCAACTTTCTGTCTCCCCCCACTTCTCCTCATCCCCTGCCTCCATCAGGCATCAGTTGAAACTCCAACCCCACCCCACCTGTTCCTGTTACCCTGCCCCCTGACACCTCCTCAGCCTGAGAATCTACCATCCTTGGTATAACAGCCGGCTGGGTCCCTGCTACCTGCCTTCAAGTTTCACAACCACACTACAGTACCTCTGTTTCTCCATCCATATGAGGCCAAGCAATACTCCACCCTACAGGTCACTGGCCTGTTGTCAGTATGTCTTGCTGCCACCTTTACTTTGCACTTGTTTTGGTGATTATTTTGAGCTGTAACCACACTTTAGTCTCTCTACCTCCTACTTAGTATTTATATCATTTGTACCAATTTTTCAAATGCTCTTCAACTGACTTGTAATTGTGTATCATGCTGCCATTCTTCCACTTTTCCCTTCCCTGGGTCTGGGTCATACCTGGAAATGATCATTGGCTTTGTGTGCCTCTCCTGGTTATCAGTTTTCAAATAAGGGAAAAAATGTTTAACCAGGAAAGGCACACTAAGCTGGAGATTGTTTCCAGGTACAACCTGGGAGCACAAGGACATTAAGTGACTTGCTCAGGGTCACACAGTATGCAAGTGGAAGCTGATGAGATTCAAACCCAAATATCCAGGTTCGTAGCTCAGCGCCCTTAATAAGTATGTTATACTGCCTCAACCAAATAAATAAATACATTCTGTGGGACTACCACAACATCATCTTCTTTTTTGCCACCAAATACACAAAGTTTGCTCAGAGATAGTTGAGAACAACATTCTGTTACTAAAGTTTGCTGTGCATGTTCTAACATGTGTGCACATTCTAAGGTTGCTGTTCATGTTCTAAAGTTGCTGTGCATGTTCTAAAGTTGATGTGCACATTCTAAGGTTGCTGTTCATGTTCTAAAGTTGCTGTGCATGTTCTAAGGTTGCTGTTCATGTTCTAAAGTTGCTGTGCACATTCTAAGGTTGCTGTGTCATGTTCTAACGTTGCTGTGCATGTTCTAAAGTTGCTGTGCATGTTCTAACATTGCTGTGCATGTTCTAAAGTTGCTGTGCATGTTCTAAAGTTGCTGTGCATGTTCTAAAGTTGCTGTGCACGTTCTAAGGTTGCTGTTCATGTTCTAAAGTTGCTGTGCATGTTCTAAGTTGCTGTGCACATTCTAAGGTTGCTGTTCATGTTCTAAAGTTGATGTGCATGTTCTAAAGTTGCTGTGCACATTCTAAGGTTGCTGTTCATGTTCTAAAGTTGCTGTGCATGTTCTAAAGTTGCTGTGCACATTCTAAGGTTGCTGTTCATGTTCTAAAGTTGCTGTGCATGTTCTAACATTGCTGTGCACATTCTAAGGTTGCTGTTCCTGTTCTAAAGTTGCTGTGCATGTTCTAAAGTTGCTGTGCACATTCTAAGGTTGCTGTACACATTATAAGGTTGATGTTCATGTTCTAAAGTTGCTGTGCATATTCTAAGGTTGCTGTTCATGTTCTAAAGTTGCTGTGCATGTTCTAAAGTTGATGAGCACATTCTAAGGTTGCTGTTCATGTTCCAAAGTTGCTGTGCACATTCTAAGGTTGCTGTTCATGTTCTAAAGTTGCTGTGCATGTTCTAAAGTTGATGTGCACATTCTAATGTTGCTGTTCATGTTCTAAAGTTGTTGTGCATGTTCTAAAGTTGCTGTGCACATTCTAAGGTTGCTGTTCATGTTCTAAAGTTGCTGTGCACATTCTAAGGTTGCTGTGCATGTTCTAAAGTTGTGCACATTCTAAGGTTGCTGTTCATGTTCTAAAGTTGCTGTGCACATTCTAAGGTTGCTGTGCATGTTCTAAAGTTGTGCACATTCTAAGGTTGCTGTGCATGTTCTAAAGTTGCTGTGCACATTCTAAAGTTGCTGTGCATGTTCTAAAGTTGCTGTGCACATTCTAAGGTTACTGTTCATGTTCTAAAGTTGCTGTGCACATTCTAAGGTTGCTGTGCATGTTCTAAAGTTTTGCATGTTCTAACGTTGTTGTGCATGTTCTAAAGTTGCTGTGCACATTCTAAGGTTGCTGTTCATGTTCTAAAGGTGCTGTGCATGGTCTAAAGTTGCTGTGCACATTCTAAAGTTGTTGTGCACATTCTAAGGTTGCTGTGCATGTTCTAAAGTTTTGCATGTTCTAAAGTTGTTCTGCATCTTCTAAAAACCTTATTTTTATTTATTTATTTGTGTCTAGGATTACAAAGTACCTCTGAGCCAAGGCTCTTTTACAAAGGTTCCACGTCATGCTGGTTACAGGGTAACAGACACTAAAACATAAAACAGTTACAGGTACATGGTTTTAGACAGTAACTTTGCTTGACAAAATCAGACTGAGCAATGAGTAATTCAAGAAACAATAGGAGGAAGAGGGCAAGAAGGGGAGAGGGCTAAGGGTAGGTGAAGGCATAGGTGTAGATGGTCAGGGTGAGGCACACATTGTGCACATTCTGTCATTAACTGCAGCCGTGATTCCCTTGCTCTGACTCCCACTGCCTGATTGACTTTCTCTGCTAACTGTTACTTCAGTGTTATCCTAACAGCTGTTTCAAAAAAAAGAAATATATCAGCCATGTTTTGTTTTTTAAACCATACACCATAACAAATAAAATATGGGTGACCATATACAACTCACCTTATGGTACCATCTCGGGTCTGAGACACCAGTATGGACCTCTCAAGCTTTGCTCTCGAGGTCCATAGGCTGGTATCTCAACCCCTCGATGGAAACACAGGCTCATTGTGTTTGGGCACCCATACACTATTCTTTATATTAGGGATAATTATAATCCCAAACACATTACAATTTAGTAAGCCTCAGCAAACATGGTTACTGGTGGCAGCATTGGGGCTAAGACACTTAAATTAAAAAACTGGAATCCGATCAGAATCCCAAACATGTTAGAGAGGTTTTCCTTTATAGGCTCAATGGCTAACAACAAAAGAATATGTTTCTCCCACGTGAATGATACTGAAAGCTTTAACACTATTTATCAACCTTTTCTTAGAAAATATAATAAAACCTAAAGAAGGCATTGAAAAGTTAGTAACCTGAAAACTATAACATTAATCAAGTAACAAATGGAACACATTAGACAGGATAATTGAACTATGTTTAGATGTGTAATTAATAATTTAGCTTTATAACGTAATACCAGGACTACAATAAATGGTTTGGAATGTACTAACACACTTTTCCTGAGATAACTGTGTATCCAGAAAAGATTTTGTTGCCTTATTGTAATTATATGAGTGTAATATTTATGAAAAAGGAAATAAATATTGAAAAAATACGAACATATGAAATTGGCAGCAGATACAGGGCATATGGTCTATCTAGTCTGCTCGAGTGTGTAGCACTTCAGTCCATTAGAATGCAGCTGCCCCTTCCCATTAACTCTTCCTTCCCCCAACTGCCCTCCCAGTATGTACTTTCCCCTTGAATTTGTCCCACCCCCTCTAGAAGCATCCCACAGTCTGCACTGATACGAGTTGCTCAGGCAGTGCATTCCACCCCATTACCACTCTTTCAGTGAAGTAGTGGCTCCTCCTTTCCCTCCCCTCCTGAATCTGCCCCCCCTTTAACTTCAGGGAGTACCCTCTAGTATCTCTTCCATTCTGGAGAGTGAACTCACCCTGTAAGCCTACTCTGTTCATCCCCTTCAGGTACTTGAAGGTCTCTATCATGTCCCCTCTCTCTCTTCTATTCTCCAGGGTATACATGTTGAGTTCTTTTAGGTCTTTCCTCATAAGTTCTATCCCCCAACCCCTGGATCATCTTTGTTGCTCTTCGCTGCACTGCCTCCAGTAGTTTGATATCTCTTTTCAAGTACGGGCACCAGAACTGCACGCAGTACTCCAATTTTAAAATAACAGATTTCAGAGAATTTGTAAACCCCTCTGCAGCTTTGATCAGTTTTAGGCTTGGCATACCAGTTAATGATGTTCCCTTAGACCTTCCATCTCATTACTGTATTGGGCCAAGCCCAGAAAGGACCATCCCATTAGAGTAAAGGAAAGCAAGGACAAAAAATGAAAAGCAAAGAATCTGGTTTTATGTGGTACCTTTCACACACACTGTATCCAAAAGCACTTTACAATTCATGAAGACATAGCAGCCATAATGCACACACAGAAAGGATTAGAAAAGGTCAGGGGATTAGAGTATCAGAAAGAGACATACAGAATAAGCACAAGGAGGTTAAGTGACTTGCTTAGGGTCATAAGTAGGTGGGAGGCGTACGATTCAAAACTTAGTCTATTGTGTCTCCAGGTTCACAGTCCAGTGCTACAACCACTAGGCTATACCGCATTTTAGTAACAGGCAATCTTTTTCCACCTCTAATTTAGGATCACGCAAACTGCATGTATGTGCTGATTAATAACACATGGAATGAGGTATGAGGTGTTGTGTGTAACGAGAAGTTTACACACACCCGAGGGGTTAGATGCTACATTGTGAAAAGCACCTAACCCCGAGGATGTGTGTAAACTTCGAGTTTACACACAACACCCCATATTTTATTTTATATAATTACTGGGTTTCCCATTTTCACCACAGCAATTATATAAAATAAAACTGACATCCCTATGCACCACGGTCTGCTTAGGTTCCGCGCATGGTCCACAGTCATTTTTTATTTATTTAAACATTTTCATTAATTTTATTTCTGTCCGGAGCTGAACTTTTTACATTTTATTTGTTTGTGCCACTGACTTACCGCAGAATCTAAGACGTGGTTCCATCTTAGGAGGAAAAATGAGGTGTCCAGTGGTCGGGGAAGAAGAGCTGCGGTGGGCGCCTGCGCAGAGCGAGGGAAACCATGTGTGTGTTTGCTGTAATAAACACTTCTTTATTATGGAAAATTATGGCACAGTTTCCCTATGGGAAAAAAGGGAAACCAGTTATTATATATAGATTAATACATGAGGATGAGTGCATAACGAGAATTTAATGCACACCCGAGGTGTGAGATGCTATATAAACCCAGAGGGTGAAACCCAAGGGGTTTATCAAAGCATCCCACACCAAGGGTGTGTATTAAATCTAAGTTTTGCACTCCCTCCCATGTGTTGTTTTATGTAATTGTTGGGGCTGTTTTTTCTCCAACCAGATTTAGCCAAGTCTTTGAGAACAGAAATGGCATTATTCATTCACTGCAAATGGCAGGTGCTGAAAGCTGGAGAAGACAGTTAACTCTAATAATGGTTGCTGATCAAAAATGAGAAAAAACAAATATGAAAACATTGTTGAGAAATGTATTTAGACCAGATTCTAAAGATTTTGTTCAGGTCTGGTTTGTGGTTGTCACGGTGATATCCAAAGGAGGTGTAGGGGTGAGTGTTCAGAGTTGTAACGCTGTGCCTCATTTGCATATTGCCATGGCAACGTTGAACCGGACCTGAACAAAATCTTGAGAATCTGGGCTAAATACACTTCTCAGCAATGTTTTGCTATTTGTTCTTCTGATATTTGACTAGGAGATGTGATATTATATTTACATTTGTTGATTGACAGCAGTTGTCAGAGCAGTGCAGGTAACCGAGCATGAGCGGGGCTGAGGAGAAGCTGGCGCGTGTTTGCCATTATAGCTCGTGAGTTATAATGCCAAATTGTACAGTGGCAAGAAAAAAAATCCTCGGCTCTGATGGGTCAGTGGCCACCTTGAACAGTGATGTTGTCCTAGTACAACATCACTGTATCAAGCTCTGGCAGTGTTGGGTAAGTTACTTTTTCTATTACTTTCTATTACTTTTGGAAACTTGTTCCAGAAAGCTCTGTGCAGTCACTAGCAAGGATGGAGAAGTACTGGAAAATGTAATACACCTTACAGTTACAATTACTTATGTCTTTTTATACAAAAGAAATACATAACTGTAACTGATTACATTTATTTGAAAGTAACTAGTAACTAACCTATTACTTTAAAAAAAATCATATTTTATAGTTATTTATTATTTTTGTATTGTTTTTGTATAAAAAGAAATATGTAACTATAATTGTAAGGTGTATTACTTTTTGTTGTACTTATCCATCCTTGCTAGTGACTGCACAGAGCTTCCTGGAACACGTTTCCAAACGTAAAAGAAAGTAATAGAAAAAGTAACTTACCCAACACTGTTCTGGCACACATGATCCCACCAAGCAGTAAAAGAAATCACTCGCCCCCGCCCCCACATCAAAGCAGTCATCGACTGCACAGTCCATCCTGAACAAACACCCAAAGTGGCCAGTAGTCCAGAAGTACAACTAAGCAGGCATGTTTTGCACAGTAAATACATCTGTAGGTGTCCTTTCTCCCTGCTCCACCTGCCTAACAGCAAACCCTGCCACTCCATACAGCGTCACACTCTCTCCCTGCTCTTGTCAGGCATGCAGTTTGCCGTCCGTTTCTCTGCGGAGCTGCACAAAGAGGTGCTTTCTGTCGGCACTTTCACTCTAATTTTCTATGGAAAAAAAAATTATCAACAGCGAGACTGAGTGACTTACTCACATCTGAAGCAGGAGTCTCTCTGTCCCCGCAAGTCAGCCACCTGATCAGCTCCATTTTCAGATAGCGACTTCATGCTCATGAAACAACTCTCCTTATTGGAGACAATCACCCAGTCCCAGTAAAGGCAGCGGGACTGGCTCAATTAAAATCAGGAACAAAATGGGAGAAAAAGAGAGAGAGAGAGAGAGAGAGAAACACAGAAATGGGGGGAGAGAAAGGCACTGACAGATAGGAATGCTGCACCACCTACTGGTCAGAAGAGGAGCATCAGAACTAATTTGTTAAACTGTATACTTACACATACAAAAAAAACACAAAAATATATTTTAAAACTGCATTTATTAATCTTTTTTTTATATATATATAAAACAGTGCCATTGTATAGTAGCAATAATGTACTCCAGGGTGTGTGTCATACTGGGATAATGTCACTAATCGAGTGTTGGTTACACTCGGCCTGTGGCCCCGTGCCCAACAACCCAAGGAGTGATGTTATTCCAGCATGACACACACACCCTGTCATGCATTATTGGCTAATTATAACCAACTTCTTCTATAGGAAAAAATGGCCCCCAGTTGTTATATGGAAATAGTATACTAATTCCACATTTTTGTTTTGAAACAATATAAAACTTTTTTATACAGAGGTTCTCTTTGGTTCTGATTTTTAAACCAGGCAAGGTTCTAGAGAGTTCTCTTTTATGTTTTAGAACTGATTCTACACTCTTCTTTTACTTTAGAGGACAATGCAATCTGCAGGAAAGTTATTACCATTGACTTGCCCTCGGCTTCCATTGGAAATTATGTAATTTGCAGGAAACCCTGCCAGGAGTTACAGGAAAAACATCAAACTGATCTGAGGGTTTGCTATTACAAAGCAATCAAGGCAGACCGTGACTGAATCCTAGTGTAATATACTGTTATAATGTGTGGAACAGAAATGCTATCTTTTGAAAGGGTTTTGTAAACAGCATTTTCTTCTGATTTTGGCCATAGCCCAGTAGCTTCTATAACTGACTGCAGAGATAGCTGCTACACAGACCGCTGACTGGGAAGCTCCTGACACCACCTGCTGCCCCTTAGGACTAGCATTACTCAAACAGTATCTGATGGAATCAGACACCACTGACTTTCTGGCATACTGGATGCCATTGGACACTGTTGGTAGCCAACTACTGGATTCAATTGCCCAGAATGCATTCAGATCCCAACTACTGATGTGGCTAGCCAGAATCTGAGGCAGACATATAACCACAGATCCCACTATCAGACCTTTGATCTGAAATCTGAATGGGGTCAGATAGGTTCTCGGATCCATAGTCAGATAGTCAGACAATCCACTGGATCCCATTAAGACAGTCAAAAGCACTATCTGGGCATCACTTCTTAGGACCCTTCTGAAAACAAGATGCTACTGTAAGGTCATCCTTCCTGGTCTAGGGGTATAAGGATGGAACTGTTGGTCAAGGAGGGACCCCCACAAAATAAAAGCTGGAAATCACTTACTTGACCTCTCGAGCCTGAGACAGCCTCCTGGGCTCTACTGATATGCAGGAGGGCTAATCGGAGCTGCAAGGGAAAGGAAGGGGTTAGCAGAACTTGGAAACAACAAAGGCAAATGTCCAAATGGGGTTTAAAGAACAAATCAATAATCCTTTGTTCCTCCTACTGCGAGCTCACATAAATGGTTGGCAACCTCGTGGATTCCACTTTACAATTCCCAGCCGGAATTTTCTCCTCTCATTTCACCTTATCACCACTGCTAATACGGTCTTTTATTTCTGGGTTGGATTCAACCCTGTTGGGGTACTTTTAACACAGAAACATAGACCATGATGGCAGAAAAAGACCAGAGGTCCTTCCAGTCTGCCCATATTCCCTATAATCCCAGGAACCTTCCCTGGAAACTATTGTTCCTCCAGGGTACTAACCCGCCTCATCCTATCCTCATTCTCCTCCCTGGTCTTGTCACCCCAAGCGACCACTATTCCCTTCATTCTGTCCCATGCCTGCTTGAATCCCCTGACTGTGTTTGCACCCACCACCTCGGTCGACAGACTGTTCCAAGGTTCCACCACCCTTTCTGTAAAGAAGTACTTCCTCATGTCCCTCCTGAACCTCCCTCCTGTTAATTTCCACTCATGACCATGTGACCTTGAGTTGGTATTCAGGGTAAATAATAACCTTTATGGTCATATACTGGCCCTAATGAAGGCACTAGAACTTGTGGAGTCCACCACCCCAGGCAGCAATGGGCGGGGACTCACCGGGTATCTCCTAGCCCATATTTCCTATTTACGTGACACTTGGCACTCTTCACAGTTCCAGCGCTGACACAGTGCAGCACTACTGGATTCTGTCATACTCATAAAGAGACCCTGACTTTTCACAGAGTCTGTCTCTGTACACGTTTCATTAAAGAGTTGCCTTCTGAAACACTGGCACTTTGCCCACCTGGGCATCCCGACTGGTGCATACTGGCACTACACAGACCTTTTGAGGCACTACTGGCTCATTCTATAACCACCGAAGTAGATCCCTGTTTTCTGGCAGGAATTCTGCAACTTTAAGGTCACTGTTCCTCACTTAAGGAGGGAGGGCACTGCTGGGTACCAAACCAGTCAGTTTAAATGTAAAATCGGGTGAACATCACCTCAGATCCTTTATCCACAGAACTCCCTGGGACCAACTTCCTCTCAGGCAGACCACTATATCTTTCTACAAATGTCTTTTTTCTCCTGCTGGAGAGGATGCACTCACCTTTCAAGGGATCTATTTGACAGCAGCCACCATAAATGAGTACTTTTTTCTTGATGCCAGGCCCGATAGAGAAAGTGTCAGGACAGTTGGAGCTGGCACAGTATGCTAGGCGCTAGCCACCCACAAACTCTGACTCACCAGTCCCTGCCCTTCAACAAACTACTGACTCCTTTCCTTTGAAGTGTCAAGTTAGACCAGTTGATCCAGTCCTCCAAGGGCATAGAAAACTGGCACAACCTACAGGTTGCTAGACATTCTTAAAGGTACATAGCTACACTAAATTTTATTTATTCGTTAAAGCTTTTCGGTCAAGAATGCACACTGAACCACAAGTAACTCATTTTCAGTGGGTCCTGAAAGAAGAAGGTAACCTGGGAACAGTGATACACAACAGTATAGAGTTTACAATTAAAATAAGCAGCATTTCGGCTGGCCCGCTGGTGCAGAGGCATGATCACTGTCTGAGGCACCAATGACGCAGGTTCGGGAATGGACCTGGGAGTCGGAGGGCTGGCCGGGGGGAGTAGCATTGAGTGTCCAGTGGACTGCTCTCCTACTCCAGGGGGAGGTGGGGTTGAATGTCCGACACAAGATGGACTCCTGGTGGAAGCTGGGAGTTCCACTGCAGTTGGCACCTGCACAATAGGCGGGGCGGACACGGGTTGTCATTTCAAGTCCCTGCCCCCGAGGAGTTTACAACTACAAAAAATGCCAGTTCCCGCTAATGAGACAGCTCCATTGCTGTCCCCTCTGGCCACAAGAGTTCGCCTATCGGTGGCCCCACTCGAAGGGGTAAACCTGAGTATGAGGGGGTGGCTACCTGAGCCTGGTTAGCCTGGGACTTGTGGTGCCAGCACAAAAAAAAAAATAAGCAGCATTTCAATATAGCAAAATACTTTGCAGTCTGCATACCATTAAATGAATATAAATGCAGTAACATAATTTACAATTAAGTAATTTACCCCGAGTACAGTTTCCTAATAGGCACAGTGAGTACTGGCTTCCTGGGGTGCTAATAGTGTAAGAGTTATTTAAGACGGAATAGCTCAGTTGGGAGAGTGTTAGACTGAAAAATCTAAAAGTCCCTGGCTTGATCCCAGATTTCAGCTATTGTTTTGGGGCTGATAGTATAGCCTAGAGATTAGAGTAATGAGCTGTGAATGAGCTTGGTACATATAGCAGACCTGGGTTTGATTCCCACAACCTCCACTTGCATACAGTGTGACTCTGAGCAAGTCACTTAACCTCTTCAGCGCTCCTGGGTTGCCCCTGAAAACAGGCACTTTGCCCAATGGGCCTTACACAGTTACCGAAAATGAAAAGACACTGTGGTCAGACATGATGGAGGAAGATTTAGTAGTGAAGAAATTTTGGCTAGCAGGTACACCCGCCCACCCTCCTACATCTATTTCAAGAGGCTGTCATGGTAAAATAATAAATAAACAAATGTCTATATGCATCTGAACTGTTTAGGCACAGCACACAAGTGTAATGAGTTACAAGCTCTCAACCGTATAAAAAATCATTTAAACTTAAAAAGCTTGGATAATCCATAAGACTTTCTGGGTACACCAACATTTCACATTTTTCGGCTCTAGTGAGTAATATGGAAACCAGGAGCTCCACACTTGACCTGGATTCTTATTTCAGAGCAAACTCTCACCATCTGGAAAATGTGACTGTACCATCTGATAGAAATGACCCAGAAAATGGATCATTTTTCCCCGCATTTTTCCTGCACAATGTGGATAATTTATAAGATATGTATTTATTTTGTTTTGTTGACCAGGTAAGTGCACTAGGTAAAGAAATATTTATTTTCAGGCATGGGTACTGATGCGGATCCCACATTATCTTCTCAGGACACAAAGTGCCTGCCTAAAAGTGCCATGATCCAGGTTATTCAAGCATCTCGTAATTGATCATTAACCCTGGTTGTGAATAATTAAAGAGATTTTCTGGATTCCAGAAAAAGATCAGAATTGGCATCAACAGAACAGAGTTACACAAAATTCTCCAAAATTTGAATTTCAGCACCTTCCTCTTTTTATTTTGGAAAATAGCTTCATTAAAACAGGATAATTTCCCCTTACACTCTAGGCTGGCAGAATAGCCTAGAAGTTAGAGCAACATGCTGTGAATAAGCTTGGTACTTCCAGTAGACTTGTATTTGATTCCAAGGATCTCCACTTGCATACTGTGTGAGCCTTAATAAGTCGCTTCACCTCCTTGTACTCTTGTCATACCTGGAAATGAGCAGGAGGCTCAGTGTGCTTTTCTGAGTCAAAATGTGTTAAAAATAAATGAATAAAATCCTCTCCCTCTGTTACTGGTGCAAATCCCATCCTCGCCTATGCTGACCCCACCAAGCCCTATGTGCTGCATATGGACGCCAGACTGCAGGGTCTAGGAGCTGTGCTGTATCAAGCCCATGAGGATGGTTTGAGACCAGTGGTCTTTGCTAGTAGGAGCCTGACCCCGTCGGAGTGAAACTACCCTGTGCACAAGCTGGAGTTCCTTGTGCTAAAATGGGCCATCAGCGACCAGTTTCATGAATACCTCTATGGGGCAAAGATATTGGTGAAGACCGACAATAACCCGATAGTCTATGTACAGACTTCAGCTAAGTTAGACACCACTGAGCACCGATGGCTTTCTGCCTTATCAGCCTATGATTATGCTGTTGAATACAGGCCAATTTCCAAGAGTGATTGGGTCAGGCTGTCTGAACCTGACATCTGAGCCTTGTGCCAAAAACTTGACCAAGATGAACAGATGTCTGCGGACACAGTGGACTGTTTAGTAGATTGCTTGGGCCCTCCTGATACCTGCATACCGGCTGCCTATTGCCACTTTTCTGCTCTAGATATTAGTACACTACTTCAATTTGACAATGACAGCATTCAGTGGGCTCAATCCCAAGATCCTATGATTCAATCCGCACTTCATGCCCTGCGTGCAGGGAAAGATGTGTCCAAGTTGCATTCTCCTGACGTGCGAAATGCTCTATTGTTTAAAGAAGGCCCCAGCTTGATGTTACTCAATCAATTGTTGTACAGAGAGACAGTGGATCATGGCAGTCAAGTAGACAGGCAGCAATTGGTCCTGCCCATGGCCTTTAAAGATTTGGTACTGAGGTCCCTCCACAATCACATGGGGCACCTTGGTATTAACAGAACTCTTGACTTGGTACAATCTCGATTCTACTGGCCCAAGATGGGGGCCAATGCTGATCATCATGTAAAGACCTGCAGTTGTTGCCTGCAAAGGAAAGCCCTGCCTCAGAGAGCTGCCCCCCTTGTCGGTATTACTACCAGCACCCCCATGGAACTGGTCTGCATAGACTTTTTGTGTTTAGAACCTGATCAGCGGAATATTGGCAATGTGTTAGTAGTTACAGATCATTTCAAATGGTATGCACAAGCTTTTCCAACTAAAGATCAAAAGGCCTCTACCGTGGCCAAGGTGCTAGTGGAAAATTTCTTCATCCACTATGGTGCCCACCAGCAGATCCACTCTGACCAAGGCAGAGATTTTGAAAGTCAGCTAATCTAAGAAATGCTCTTTCTATGGGGGATGCGGAAGTCAAGAATCACCCCTTATCACCCACAGGGGGACCCTCAACCAGGATGTTTTAACTGCACCCTTCTAGACATGCTGGGCACCCTCCATCCCAAAGACAAGCCTAAGTGGAGCCAGCAGATTAGCACCTTGGTCCACGCATACAATTGCAGAAAAAATGACGCTACTGGGTTCTCCCCCTATCGCCTCATGTTCGGGAGGGAGGCCCAACTGCCCGTTGATGTCTGCTTTTGGGTCTCTCCAGATGTGGTCCGAGCCGAAAATTACCTACAGTATGAACAGAAACTGAAAGCTCAATTGAACCATGCCTATCAACTGGCCCAGACAATGGCCGCCAAAAGGAATCTCTCCAACAAAGAGAGGCATGATAAAAAAGTAAAGGCTCAAGAGCTTCGACCTGGAGACCATGTGTTGTTACACAATTTGGAACTGCATGACAAACACAAAATTGCTGAAAGGTGGCACCATCTTCCCTATGTAGTAGTTGGAAAGATGAATGATTTACCTGTGTACAAGGTGCGCCCAGAGAATAACTCCAAAGCTGTCAAGACCATGCACCGTAACCACTTGCTTCCTATCGTCCAAGTCATAATTGAGGCTGAACCATCAGAGGTTGATTCCCCTGGGCCGGTGACTCATGCTGCTGCAAACAAGAGACAGAGTCAACCTACCCCAGTAGTTGCAGATTTAAGGTTTCCCCTGCAGCAGACCCAGAATGATAGTGACTGTCAGTCCACTTCTGATGAAAGTGAGTGTGACAATGCCTATTACCCCTCCTATGAATTGAGTCAGCTGTTTCAAGGTAACCCTATGACTAACTGTAGGGATGAAGCTGGGCTTTCTGCACTGCCTAACCCCCCCAGCTTCATCCTTGGAGCCAATGCTCCCTGAAAGTGAAGTGCAAAGTATTACATCTGAGGTTGCAGACTCTGTGTTTTGTGGAACTGTGTCAATTGCCCGAAGAAGGGGCTGATGGTCCAAGTCTCTCTGATGACACACCAGAACTTGAAGAACAATGTGAGAGTGTTGACAGACCCCTTTCAGTGCCACAAAGCCTAATTGTGCCAGAGTCTCCTCAAAATGAGCAACCTGGGCCTCCGTCAGAAGATAATGAGCAAAGTGTTGTGGAAACAGAGCCTACAGAGCAAGGAGCTGACAGTGCTCCAAGTTTGGACATTCCCATCCATGCAGAGGCACCCCTCACAAGTGACGAAAGCTCCAAAGTTAGTGCTGAAAGTACAGAGACTGTAGCCATTCCCCCCAGAAAGACTGGCTGAGCTGTCAAGCCAGTGCTATGCTTTAGTTATGATTCCCCTGGGAGGCCAGTGGATTTGCCTCTCAATGTGGTTCACAAAGGGGTTTATGTTTCACCAAGTTCACTGCCCAAATTGAGCTTGATGGCCAACTCCAGGTTACTTGTTCTTCCTTCTCACCCTGGTGCCCCTGCCCCATCCAGCCCCAAGTTAGCTGATAGGGAGGGGCCCCCTCTTACATTGTTTAATGTACAAGAAGTTATTAAATGAATCAGTATTACTTGTATGAAACATGCATAAGTATTGTCAATATGGATGTAGTAATGTGAAGTATATTGAAAGGTATATTAATGTAACAAGCCAATCATACATATGTATGTTGTCTCATTTATATTGCATTTTTGATACTGTGATGGTACAGACTTGACATGGATGCCAAGTTTTCTCCAGGCAGGGAAGGGTGTAACCCCCCTACAAATGGGGGTTCCCGAAAAGTCTTCCTTGAGCTTGTCTAAATGCTTACTGCCAGGCTAGTGTCTTGCGTTTTTGCAGTTTAAATGTGATTGCCAGAGAGTGCCTATATAGCCTCTGTGTACTGTCTCTTTAAGAGCTGCCTGGATTGCAGTCAAAATTAATCTAAAAGGGAGCTCTGTTAGAAGATGTGCTTGTTTGCTGATCATTTGTTAGAGTAGTAATAATATTGCAGTTTGTTCTAACCTGCCTTCTTTGCAGCATGGACAGTTCTGTTTGTTTCCATCATCTTGGTCCTGGACTGCTGAAATGGGCCAATCAGTACATTTAGGACTCTAAAATGGAGCCTGCCTACAGGGGCTTGGTGGGGTCAAAACTTGTAGGAATTGTAGTTTGGGGCTTTTTGTGCCTAAAATAACCTGGAGTGGGAGCCCTTGTTGTGATTGACACACAGATCAGCCAGCCAAACCTTTTGGATCTTGGGGAAGTCCCAAACTGCTTGCAGTTTGAGTTAGATCTAAGTTGGCAAGTGAAGAAGTAACAGGTCGAGGTAGTTCAAGCAGCAATCCATAGTAGATTCACATGGGAGAACTATGGAAAGGCATGAGTTTTGGTCTGCATGTCTGCCTGCCTGCTGTCCCTGAGAGGGAACGTGTGCCTTTTTTGGACTGAATCTACTTGGAGAGTGAAGTAAGCCACTGAATTGTGACCAGGCTCCTACCTGAAGAAGACTGAAGATTTACTGAATGCGATCAGCCTGTCTGGACTTCCAGCCACCTCTGAACTCCCAGATTGTGCAGAGACTCTGTAATTGTGATCTGAGAGCCTTTTGCCTGGTACAGTGGAATTTCCTTATATGTGAATGTGTTGTGCTTATAGTGGGTCATGATTTGGTTCCCCACTGTGGTTTGAATTGTATTCTGCTTGCTGGAAGCTGCATTAGAATTTCCTTACATGTAAATGTGCTGTGTGCTGCTAGTGGGTCACGATTTGGTTCCCCACTGTGGTTTGAACTGTATTCTGCTTGCTGGAAGCTGCATCCAGCCCCATGGACTGAAGCCAAAATCATCTCCATTGGGCCTGGGCCTTGCCACACTGGCCCAGCCCGACTACCCGCTGCACAGAGAATGCCATCAATAAGAGACCTGCCTGGGGATCAGCCCCCTGCTCAACATCTGAACAGGAATGATGCCTTGGTGATTCGTGTGGGCCCCGCTTCTCCGGGCACTCCAGCTCAACAACCTGCAGTCTCAATTTCGTCCTGCCTGTGTCCAGTATTGGGTATCATGAGTAAACATCAGGGTAGTTCCCTGCAACAACAGCTAAATCTAAAGTGTTGTCATCTGATTGTCTTGTTGCTTTTTCTTTCACGAACTGAGCCCTCCCCCAGCTCCGAATTACAAGTAGTGTGTGTTGTGCATGTTGCTTTCTTCCATCATAGGGCCCCAACCAGCTGCAACGTTCCTGACTAGCCCACCATTTTCCTACCTGGGTACCCAGAGTGTGTGACTGTGTGAGAACTTAAAGTGCATGCATAACTGTTTGATTAATATAGCCTTTAAGCCAATCAACTTGATTACGCCCCTTCCTTGTTCAAGTCCCCTAAATAAATCAGATCTGACTTTTTTTTTTGCTGCATTTAACCTGACTGTGGTTTCAGTTTGTGCCAAGAGTACTATACTGTTGCTATTTACTGTGCATAACCTTGTTTTACAGGGGGTCCCCAGGGTCGAGCCAGAGGAACCAGCCCTGGTGGTAAGTGCAAACAGTGTGGGTACTGGTATGGTGTGCAAGGGGTACTGTGAAAGTGATTATTGTATATTGCTCAGGCCACTAGAAGGGAAAGAGGGGGGTTACAGTGTCCCGGAGGGCTGTGCCCAGGTTAGTTTGACCACTACCAACCCTGACCTCTGGGTGGAGGCACCCGTTTCAGAACTCAGGCCCCTTAACCTGCTACTAGCCACACAGGCAGGGGTAGTAGCCCTTGGGATAGCACCACCTAGGGGTTATACCTGCATCTGGGTTACAGTTATAAACATCCTTTGGGTCCTCTCTATGGTGTCATTCATGGGAGTATCTGGTTCTACCCATGGCTGGACTAATGGCCTAACAGAGGGGCGTAGGCCCTTTACAAAGGCTTGTTTCAAGTGAAGAAACAGGTCTGGATAATTTTCCTCCCCTCCTGAGAAAAACATCCTACTGAGCACTTTATAGAAATCTTTTGGGGCTTGATTCTTTTGGCATGTCTCTTTAAAAACTGCTATAGGACTACAATAAGTGGTATACTGTTTAATCAGGGCTGGGCACATTTTATTAAAATCAGTTTTGATTTCAGGTTTTTGCCTGGTCATCCAGGCTAGAACTTCTGATGCAACAGAAAACCTTAAGGCCCATAACCAATCTTTAGGGTTATTGATCCCAAAGTATTCCAATTGCAATTTCGGATCAGAGAGATAATCCTCCACCTCCAGAACAGAGGCTTTAGGATCAAAGCTCATCCGTATGGCCTTTGTAATCCTATTTAGTTGTTTCGGGTCTGGTCGGTATGGAGTTGTGGGGCTAGATGAAAGGGGGCCAGATGTAGTGGGACCAGGCAGGGGTTGGCTTGTCCCTGCAGGTGTATCTTTCGGCTGTCAGAGGTCTGAGGGCCATTTGAAAGTTGTGCCCCCCCACCCAATTTTAAGTCTTGAATTTCTTTGGCTAACTCCTGGACCTTGACTGCAAGGTCCTCTGCCACTGGCTTGACAGGACAGGAGGTGGCAAGGGCTCAGCTAGTTGTAGGGACCCCAGCTGTTAACCAATAGCATCAAGGGACTCAGTAAATGCTTCGTGCAGCCGATCTATTTCCTGATGGGCTGCCTCTACCTGTTCTTCGGTTTTTTGGGCGGTGTCTTGAGCTGTTTTCATTTGAGTACCCACACACCCAAAAGTACGTTCAAACATTTGAAAAGATTTTTATGTCCAAGAATAAATAAATAAGACTCTGGTACCAGAAAGCTATAATACAGTAAAAAAAACTTGGATCCACATCAGCATAAGGAGTAAGATTCCAGAATACAAAATTTCAAGTTATTATGCAAACAGAAGCAAACCAGATGCAAGCAAGATATTTTATCAATTCAAATAAAAAGATTACATGCAGACGATGGCTCAATATATGGACTAAACTCACCACATAAAATTTCAAAGTCCTAAAAAAAAATCTTTAAAGTCAAGTTGATCATCTAACCCAGTCAGTGTCAAGGCTCCCAGGGTTGAGATCCAGCTAGTCTCATGCCTCAAAAGCATCTTGAGATGATCTCCACCTCTAGCGGGAGGATATAAATGTTCCGGTGCATGGAACCTCAAACCTCTGGGTCTACAGTTGTGGACTTCACTGAAGCGCACACCCAGGGCATTGTCTAACTTGCCATTAGTAATGGCTCTCACATACTCCTGCATGCGACTCTTCAGGGAGCGTATGATCTATCCTACATACAGCATGCCACACTGGCACCAGCAGGCAGCATAGACAGTGGACTGTGTTTGACAGTCCAGATACTCATGTAACGTATATTCCTCGCCTGTTTCAGGATGAACACATTGTTTGCTCCTGTTTACACATAGCAACATACATTGCAAAGTTTGCAACAACAACAAAAAAAAGATATCCTGTCAGTTATTCTGTTGGTGTTTTTTATTAATCACATGACAATGACTAGTTGTTAATATATGTCCAAGACCTGTTCATTTCCAAAATGACACCAGCAGTGTTTCATCCATTGTTGGTCCAAAAACCTCATCAGGTGATAGTACTGACCATCTGTTCTTCACCATATTTTTAATTTCATTAGATCTTTGATGGTAGTCAGTAACAAAAAAAAATGATTTTATTTGCAGTTACATTAGTTTCCATTTGTTTGGGTATTAAAAGGGAAGGTGTAGCAATATTACAAGCTTTTTACGAAAGCCTTGCTAACTACTCCAGCACTATATCCACACTCCCTAAATCTCTGGCTCGATAGTTCTACTTCTCAAATAAAAGTACTAGCCTCAGTACAATTTCTCTTTAATCTTAGAAATTGGCCAAAGGGTATACTTTCAGTGAGGGTGCACGGATGGCAGCTGTCAGCATGCAACAAACTGTTACCAGAGATAGCTTTTCTATATGGAGTGCTGATAACCTGTCCATTCTCAATTTTTAATGTTACATCAAGAACATCAATACTGAATCTATCTGTTGTATGGGTACATGTCAGATTAAGTTCTTTGACATTAATCCACTCTGTGAACTCAGTAATAGTTTCAGAACCCCCCACCTGAGACACACATGATATCGTCAATAAAACGGCTGGTATGTCGGCATCAGTTTCCCATTCCTTTCCTCCCCAGCCAGATATTACTAGTGATTCTATTGCTCCACGTTGGTATAATTAAACTTTTTGTAACTTGTTTTAATACTTTTAAATATATGCATTGTTTTTAATTTTTGCACACTGGTAGTTAATATTGTTGAAACTACTGTACTTAGTATTAATAATTGATTATCATATGAGACAGTGGGGTGAGTACTATGAACTTGTTTCAATATGGGATCACATAAGCACATTTCTTAATGAGCCTATGCACCATTTTATAATTGATAATGTATGTGCCTAATTATTTCATTAACAAAAGGGGGTATTTAATAGTGTTGGTTTGCTGGCTGACTCCATATCTTGAGGAAGACTTACTAGCCTGAGTCGACATGTAGGGGTGTTAGCCCATTTTTTTAGTCACCTTGTATATGGTTATTTAATAACTATCTCTCTCCTGTATCTGGTATCTGTCCAATTCCTTTCCACTTTCTTTTTTTTTTTACAATTAAATAAACTTTATTGAAATTTTGAACAAGAAAAATAAGTAACAATACCAACAAATAACCAAACAGACGCATAACATAAACAATATAAGCAACAATAACAACATACAAGCAACAATTATCCAGTGTAAACACACAACCCCCCCAGACTGCCCCACCCAAGATTCTCCCATGGCTATGCTGGACATGATCTAGAAAGACCTAACCATAAAAGTCCCTTTACCCTTTGTCCGTACAGTTAAAACTTAATCAATAAGGCTACAAGTATACAAAAAGAACAATTAATCACAAACCTGTGTAATGTCTAACTTGTATCATGTCGTCCTCTGTATGAACTTGTATTTCACTGTACTCTCCCGGGTCATACCTGAAAATAGGTAAATGTCTTGTCTAGTGTACTTACCTGGTCAACAAAAGCTAAATAAATAAATAAAACCAAACCTAACAGTTAGTGTACCAACAATAGCGTGTGTAAAACTTCCCAATGAGATTTATAAACATGATAGGCCCTAAAAAACAAGCAATAGATTTCTCTACATTAAGTGCATGTAACATTTCCGCATCCCACTCCAACCGTGATGGAGGAGATGGGTCCAGCCAATGGCACAGTATCAAGAGTTTAGCCACAGGTGATATTAAGGCCATATATGCCCTTCTGGGTCCCCAGAGAGGAGGTCCATAATCTCCAAGAATACAGAACTCCAGCATAAATTTGTTTAATTACTGGAGCACCAAGCCGGCCCGGTGACACTGAGGGTTGAGGCACTGGACGCCACATCAGCAACCCGGGTTCAGGAACGGACTCGGACCACCAGGGGTCAGCTAGGGAGGGAGATGATTGAGTGTCCAGACGACTGTTCTTCTCTCCTGGGGTGGGTAGTGGGCCATGCATCACTCAGCTGTGGCCCCTGATGGAGATCGGGGGTACTACAGGCAGTGATGCCATACCTAGGGGTGGAGCAGCAGCGGACGTCAGCACTTCGGGTGCAAAGACGTCATTGCATGTCTGCGCTCCAGGGTCAACATACAAGAGAAAAGCCCTGCTCCCTGAATAGGCGATGACACTCTCCAGTGCCCCACTGCCACAACACCCAACGCCGACCTGGACCCACTGGCTTTCCCGATCTCCATCCTGCCTTGGTTCCAGTGAGTAGGGGTCCCTCAATGGACCAGGTAGGTGGGAAATGTCTGCCCTGATTTCCCAGTGGGGTGGGCTTCAGGCAGGTGGTAGTGCAGTTGACAGTGAGTGAGGGATGCCTGAGAGAGTTCCACAGTGGCGGCGATAAAAAGAGTTAACAAAAAAACAATTTCTGGTGCACCTTTGAGGAAAGGGGTGTGCACTTCATCTAGAATTGCTTCTCTCAGGTCTTACCTTGCCCTGTTCCCCCATAACTTACCCCTGCAGCAGTGTGGCGGGGAGTGCTCTTGACCCACTGGATTAAGGATCCTGAAGGGCCTTGCCAAGGTCACTGGTGCAAGGCCTGCAAGGGGTCATGATCATCCTGCTACCCAGGGTGTCTTTTTTCCTGATTTTTCTTCCCTCATTGGAATGGAGGAGCATACATGTAATGACATCAACGGTGGCACCACACATGCTCCCATGCATAGCATGTCAGATGCCTGCTGCACCCCCGCATCCTCATTGCAGTCACAGCGTCCTGTCCCTGAGCCTCCGCTAGAGGCCAGGCCAACACTGGGCACCATACCACCCCCCAGAAGAGGAGAGCAGTCCATCAGGTGCTCAGTCACTTCCCCGGTCAACCCTCTGACATCCCAAGCTCGTTCCTGAACTCAGGTCATCAGTACTGCAAGCAGTAGTGCTACCACTGGACTGGTGGGACAGCTCAGGAGATCCCAGGTTCAAATCCTACAAGAGCCACACACTCACTGTATAACCTTGAGAAGGTCTCTAAGCCTTAGAAACATAGACAGAATTTGTCAACAGAAAAGTTCTGCTTAGCCCACCTGGTCTGCCTCAGTATTCCCTGCCTATTCTTCCTCCACAGACCCTAGCTGGTCTCCACCAACCCTCCCTCTTCCCTGCCTCTTTTCCAATATACCCCTATGTTTATCGCTTGCATGCTTGAAGCCCCCCAGGTACTACCCTCCACTACTCATACAGGAAGTTTGTTCCAGGCATTTACCATTCTTTCAATGAAGAAATATTTCCTCACATCTCTCTTGAACTCCCCACCTCCCCCGAGCTTCATCACATGCCCACTGGACCTTGTACTTACCCTTTCCTGAGCTTCAGTCTCTCATAGCTGTAAACCTGGGTTAAGGGCAGAACTCCATCCTTCTCCCACAGACCCCACAGGAGAGCATGTGTCAGCACTACTGACATCATGACTCTGCTGAAAATGAGATGTTGCACATCTGCTGTGCTAGCCACGGTAAATAAGTTATAAAAGAGAAAAAGCTTGCACCAGATCTTCTAAACTAGTGATGAAAAATGTCCTCCAAGCAATTTAGTTTCCCTAGAGACTCACGTCTCAAGTTAGAGCTACTTGCTAAGCTGTACACAGAGCTAGTCACTAAGTTTGGCATGATCTAATTAATTTCCAAAGAAATTAAGTGGCAGTGACTGTCATTATTTAGCTTTTATTGTACCACAGTACTCAAAGCAGTTGTTAGTTAATGGAGAATTGGTAATTAAACACAAAAATTGTCAGCTGGACTTTGTGACTGGAGTCTGTAATCCCAATGGATTGCAGTGTCCTTGTGCAGCCTTGAAGGACCAGTGCCCCTGTATCTATCACTCTGTAAAGGCACTCACTGCAATAGCCACTGGTAATAACTGGTCTGCGGCACACTACTGTGTGAACTCTCCTACCACACTGCAAATGCCTGTGATGATTTTAGAGTGCACGCATTTGTTTGAACCTCAGATAATATCGAACTTTCCAGCCCACAAAGGGTTGGGCAGCTTAAAAATGCAAAACTCCAATTTGCATATGATTTTGCATGCAAATGATATGTAAATTGTTGGTTTGGAAACCTGTTTGGAAGCATCTATCTTTGTGAACCTTTTCTTTGTGTTTGGATTCCAACTGTATCCATTCTGAACTGCAAATGATTCATCTTTGTTTCCAATTTCAAAGAGTACTGAGAATCTCCTCTCTCCAAGCTGGGAAGCATCCAGTGGCATGTTTGCAATGACCACTTGTCAATCACTGAAAGCCATTAATATGTATAATGAAGTGGCAGGTCTGGGGTGTCCACCTGGTATGGTTGCATGAAACGGCAGGCATTACAGGAGCTTTGACCACTAAAAATATTTGTTTACTTAGTGGCCACAGAACTCAAAGATTTATTTATTTATTAGCTTTTGTCGACCAGGTAAGCACACTAGACAAGAAATTGCCTATTTTCAGGCATGATCCGGGAGAGTACAAGGAAGGACAAGTCCATACAAAGAACAGTAAGATACATTTGAGCATTGCGCAGGATAAAGTAGGAACAGGTGACATAACATTACATAAGCAGGCAAGAATTTAACACAGTTGAGTAGGAAAGAGCAAACATAGGATCACATAAGGATAAGTACAGTGCATCCAACAAATCACCACCCAGAAGCATGGGGTGAATACATTTCTATAGAGAACAGGACCACCAAACAGTGCAACAGACAGAGCTCCGCCTAGAGCAGAGAGTAGATACAATATTATACAATGTAGCCTATAACAACATTTGTCGTTTTGCACTTGCTGCCCACCTGGCTCACCCACCATTGTGACCTGTACAGTAAGCTGGACTGGCTCTCCCCTCCCAACTATAGGAGCTTTGTCCTGGGTAGCTTCATAGGTAAGGTGCTCAGAACTGGCGCCCCCAAGGATTGGCTGAGCTCCTCATACCTGCCGCCTCCTCTTACTCCCTCCAGTCTTTGGGCTCTGCTGTTCTCAAAGTTTCCACCAAGACGATTTTTTCCCCCCATTATTTCTCCCTCCCTCCCTCCCTTCCCTGGTTTCTCCTCTCCCCTTTAATGGAGAGCGCTCTTTGAGGAGGCATGGCCTCCTGTGAGGGTGAGGTTCAGATCTCACCACTGCAATCTGAATTTGAATCCTTCCCTGGCTGACAGCACCACAGTTTACATCATGGTCTCAAAAGAAAAAAAAATGTGAAAGCCATCCATTTGAATTTCTGACTCTGGAACTCAGAATGTCTTATTGTTTGTGACTGTGGTGTGGTAGTGAGGGTGTGGATGTCAACAGGAATACATCTGGAATCAGAATATCCCCAAATCCACAGCCAGAATGCACCTGGGGCAATCACTGTTTGGGGCTTTTCAGCAGGGACATTAAATGGGGAAGGGTCATTCAGTTTGGGAGTACCATTCTGGTTTTTGGGTGCTGCATTCGGGTTCAAAACTGGAATGAACCTGGTAATCCAGAACTGTGTCCGCCTAACACATTGTCCCTCATAGTTACTGCCTCTGCAGGAATACCCCCATAGTTGATTGCTCCAGAGTTATTCTGGCAGACGATTTTGGGACAGTCCATTTTTGGATGTGTTCTGGTTTTTGCTAAGTCTCTGGTTAGGGTGTTGATTTGATGTAGGAGATGCATTCATAAGACTGTAAGATATAGTTTTTGTGTCTCAATACACAGCATAAATATAATACAAATACTGTAATACCAATCAAGAAAGCACAAGAGAGTCCCTCTCACTACACCTCCTCTGTGCAGCATCACTTGAATGCTACTTCCCAATCCTGCTGGTTCCTACAGTGCAGGCAGGGTAGCTTTTGGTATGAAGTCATATGGAGGAGCCTGATAAATTTACAATTCATCCCTAGGCTACCAGTATTTACTTACTTACTTACTGACTTACTGACTTCCTTCCTTCCTTCCTTCCTTCCTTCCTTCCTTCCTTCCTTCCTTCCTTCCTTCCTTCCTTCCTTCCTTCCTTCCTTCCTCCCTCCTCACCTCTCCTACCTTCTTTCCTCCTTTCCTTCCCCTCTCCTCCTCCCTCCCTTCCTTCTCTCTCTCTTTTAATTGGGTAAATACACTGGTCTAAAAGACCTTTTTCAGGAATGACTCAAACCTAGATAGGGAAAGGGTGGAGTTCATAAATATATTTGCTTATAAACAAGTTGGGAGATACATTTTAAAGAGTAACAAAAAGTACAGATAAAAACAAAGTAAAAAAAATTAGAATATATATACAAATGTCCATAGCTCTGTAGCGGCACATACCAATGAATTTAATTAAATAAGTGGAGAAACAATAGGGTCTAGAGAAGAAAGAACAGCAGATCATGAGACAGGCAGAACTCTGAAGTGAAGACTAATTCAGAATAGTACATCATAGGGCATTGCAGGGCGCCAGGGCAGACTTGATGGGCTCACAGTGTGGGGCTGGATTTTTAGCCTGCATTAGCGACTTGCAGCATGCTACATCCTCAACACTTGCGTCAATATGTTAGACCGCCTAAAATGGGATCTGACAAACATGCGCATCTGCCACGCTGTGCGGCAAAAAACAGGACACCATGATGATGCATGCACCGTTATTTTGCCACAATGCGGTGGCAACTGCCATGAAAGTGGTAGAACATTTCAAAATAGCAACCAGCTGTTGTGCCACACTTACCCAGCAATATGTGCACGCCAAAATTGGGACTTGCGACTATGGCAGGCTGGCCAGAAAATCCAGTCCATGGTCCTTATTCTTCAGTTTCTATGAACTATGAATTGGGAGATCAAGATTCATATCTGACTACAGCCACTGACTGCACTGTGACCTTGAGGTAGTCATTTAACCTCCCAGAGCTTTCATCCCTCCCAGGTGTACTATTTGTTAGAAGGAGGACCTCACAGAAAATAAGATGCTGCATCTCAGTTGAACTATCTGTGTAAATACATTGTATTGTAAAACAATGGGTTGGCAATGCAATAATCAGATTGACTCTTCACATTCCAGAGGGTTCTGTTAACCTCTGAGGGACTCTCAAGTATGGCAGAGAGGTTAAGCAACTTGCTTAGGGTTACACGATGAGTATGTGGAGGGTGTGGAACTCAAACCTGAGTCTCCTTGTTTGCACCTCTGTGCTCTAACCACTAGGCCAAAGTGCCTCCAACTCAAACAACGGAAGGACATTTTAGATATTTTTATTTGCATTTATATGATATCACATATAATCATTGTTTTACTCCTTTGTTGCATTGATACTCATTGACTGCAATCTATATGCTTGTATTAAATGGTGGGATAAGTACAGTCCCTGTTGAGAATATCACAACATTGGCGGAAGCATCGCAAATCCTGTTGAATTGAAATGTTATTTTTTTCAACCAATGCAAATGGTGGTCATTACAGCAAAAACAACAACAGGGGTGGAAAATTCCAGACTGCAAGTGAAACTGTTGGAGAAACAACAAGAACACCTGAAACCGGGTCTTCCAGATGACCAAACACTGTGCACAAGCCACACCACTAGACTAGCCAGAGTCTTATATGTAAGACATCATTTGTCATGTTGAACCATCAAATTGGCTGGCAATATAGCCTAAAGGTTAGAGTAAGAAGCTCTGAATGAGCTTGGTATATCCAGTAGACCTGGGTTTGATTCCCACAACCTCCACTTCCAAACTGTGTGACTTTGAGCAGATTAAGGCCATATGCCAGGGCTCTCTCCCCAAATCCTGCCTGGAACAAATAATCCTTTATGCTGACGATGCCGTGATTCTCTCCTCTCATAAGGACCCGAAACCCTTACTCCAGAGCCTGCAACTTGCTTTCTCCAATGTTGAAAAGTGGTTCCTAGATCACAAGCTGGTCCTAAATCACAAAAAAACAAAATCCATGTTTTTCTCCAGTCCACAAAACAGAAAAAGACAAATTCCACTTACTATCAAAACATACCCAGGAAATACCCTTGAACAAGTGTCAACATTTAAATACCTTGGAATCACCTTTGACCAAGGTCTTACCTTTGCGACCCACATTGATAACACAGCGAAAACGGTGAATCAGCGCATTGGTATCCTGTTCCGAAACCGGCAATTCCTTACCCAAGCTGCACTGAGGATTGCTATCCAAAGCTCTGTCATCTCAATCATAGACTATGGCTTAATTTTCTATGGCTCTGCCACTACCACCGCGCAAAAGGCATCACACCACCCTAAACAAGGCCTGTCGACTGCTCACTGGAGCGCAAAGGCGTACTCATACATGTGAGCTCTACACTGAAACAGGATGGTTGCAGCTCTCAAATTGCATAAGGTACCTCACATACTTGATGGCAAAAATCCATCTTGGGCTGCACTCGCTGTGTATCAAGACCTACTTTACCGAATACCAGCATCCGTCCACCAGAAGATCAGAACACCAGCCTCTCCAGGTCCCCAGATGCCGGACCACACAGGGCCAAAGATCTTTTGCCTATTGTGCCCCAAGCTGGTACAATGCCCTGAGCTCGCTCATTACATCCTCCACGTCACCAGGAGCTTTCAAATCTATGCTTTACTCTCACCTCTCAGCCTCTAGCTCCTGTGACTGCCTTGACTAATGATTCTTCCCTCATGGCTGTTTTTACTGTTTTTCATCCTCCTCCTCTGCTCCTTTCTTGACAAAGGCATCTGAGTACCTCTGACTACTCTAAGTCTGCTCCCTCCCCATATCTCCTCCTACCCTTCCCACCTTGACCGTTCCTCCAATGTTTTGTTTTTTTCCTGTGATGTACCGTATTATACTGGCTTATTGAAACCTTTATAATTTGCTGACCATTCTATGTAACATGTCTTGTTTGTTTGTACATTGATGACGTGGAACCTTTGTAAAAGAGCCATTGGCTCAAAGGTAATAATTCCTAGAACAATAAACTAAACTAAACTAAACTCAAGTGGTTGCACACTGACTCTAAAAGAGCTTTAAGGAAAACTAAACTCTCATATCCTGTAAATTGAATTTATTTGCATGACAATAGACAACTCTTTTCCTGTAGCTGTTAGCGATATGCACGTTTGCTTTAGTATGTTTTCACTGTTTGTACTGGTCCCCAGTAACTATCGTGTGGGCCTCCATTTTCTGGTTGTTGAAATTTCATTGTCCATGAGAGCTACATTACCATATGAAAACATGTCACAGCACCACTTTATACCATGTATTTCAATGCTGAAAGTATTTAAATCTAACATTTCTGGACTGAATTGGGACATCGGTTTCATGACCTACTATGATAAACTGTAATTCTTTTTTATTGTGTACTAAATCATGTCTCTATTTACCACACTTTGGTTCTGTATCTCTCTTATTATTATATTTTTTTCTCTGAGTTCTGCCTGTTCTGTTTTTTTTACCTATACCTCACATCCTCCCTGCCTCTCCTATTAACTCCTGGGCTCAGTCCCACCTACTCCCTCTTGTTTTCACACCTCTGTTTATCTAGGCTTTTGTTCTTTTGTTTCTCCTAATTTCTTGATTTTCTTGCATCTATTAGGCATCTCCTGTCCATTCTACCCTTTCAGTCAGCCTCTGATCTCAGATTCTATCTGCATGCTTTTGTCTTCCCTTTAGCTTCCTTTCATCTTCTACTGACTCGTTCCTACTACGCCCCCTCCCCATTTCTTCTCATGTTTTTATTTTTTGCATCTTAGACTTTCATCTCTAGTCCCCTTTATCACCTTCCTACTTCACTTCCTGATTTTTAATTGCTCCACAGTGGATATAAATACTGCTTGTTGCTCAGTTTTGCTATTCACCTGAAGAAGGGACCTGTGTGGCCCGAAAGCTTGTGTATAATTCCATCCTTGTACAAGACACTTGTTGGTCCAACAAAAGGTATCAAACCTTCCATCTTCTCCTATGCTGAAAGTGCAAATATCCTGAAAAAAACTCTGAAAACACACAAACTGCATGCAGTTTAAAGGAATAAAACTCTGTCTAACAACTCAAACATTTTGCAAGGCTAACAATGTAAATATGATATTTCACACTTAGCTGCAACTTGTTTTATTGAACTCTAATTAAGCAGACAGGCACACTGTAGAGTCTTAAGAGTTCTGACACATCATGTTCTCATATGCTAATGCAGCCCTCATGGACAATGAGATTTCAACAACCAGAAAATGGAGACCCCGAAGATAGTTACAAGGACTAGTGTGAACAGTGAAAATAAACTAAAGCAATCACATACATCTCTCTAACAGCTACACAAAAAGAGTTGCCTGTTTGACATGGAAAAAATTGAAATTTACAAGATATGAGGGTGTAGTTTTCCTTTAAATAGAGCTACTAATTCAAGATCCTGCCTAAAGGGCCATGTAATTTCACTCTTATTCTGTACCAGACTTAATGAAATCAGCAAGCAAGACATCAACAGATAAGCAACTTTAAATTTTGACTGGCATTTTTTACGAGCAGATGCCGGCACATTTTAGATCTTGTCTGAATCCCCATTAATGTGCATTTATTTTGCTAATTGGAGATGTTAATTTATGGTAATTTGGGTAGCATGAATAAACAAATTACAGTCAGCGAGTTATGGTGCCTAATATGCAACATCACTTTCTGAAGCAAACAAAGCCTGCTTTCCTTTCAAAGTACAATAACATGCTTCCTGGTCTCTGCAACATTTTGATAGATGGCTTGTTATGTTATTCACGGTGGGGGCAGTTAACAGTGGGTTAGAATGGTAACCAGTGGCAGTACTAGTAGGCTAAATCCCTTATTTTGACTGAAGCATAAAACAGTATATGGTATCTGGACTGTAGTTATGGCATATCATCCTATCCATTCTGTAAGGGTGGGAAGTACTGCTGAAATACCATCCACTTCCTTCTGGAGACCAGATTTCCTGTTTTACCTTTTTTGTCCCCCAACCCAGCATGCATAGAGTGTGTTATACACCTAACCTGAGCTATGAGTATTTATTTATTTTTTGTTGACGAGAAAAGGAGAGCTACACAAGTAAGCATTAAGCCACTCAAAAGGAGGCATTTACTGGGGAATTAATGCATGGTTGGGGAAGGGGGGTTGTGGCACAAGGCCGAAGGCCAAGTGCCTACAGCCACACACCCATGAATTCATTCCCCAGTAGAAACCTCCTTTGGAGTGGCTTAATGTGCTTGTAACATGGCAAGTGCTGTTAGAGAGTGATTAATATAACTTTTTTTAATAAAATATAGAAAGAAAATGTATGTGGTGTCAATCTTTTACTCTTTCTAAGGACAAAACATCATAAACACAACAACATTTATTATTATGCTTATGCTGCTACAGATATGCAGATATAAACAAGATGCGCACTATGCTATAACACATTTTGCTGTTTTTTATACATTTTTACATGGTGCGTTTCATGGTATATCCCTCGAGATGTGCAAAGAACACAGTTCTACATGGTGATCAGTACTGCCGCGCTGTATGCTGGGATTTCAACACTCACATTTTTGCACAAATAAATTTAAAACATCAAAAACTGCTACTATTCCACAAATACAGAAGTCCTCCTTCATTACATTTCACTACTGATTTCTATACTTCCGTGTATATTGATTGCTGCTCGCGTTCTACCATTATCACTAAACTTTACATGTAAGCAATTTAACAGATCAAGTACAAAGCTTGTCGGAGACTCCTGCATTATGCCACCATTTACTTGAGGGTGAAACTAGCAGAGCCATTAGCAGAACTGTTTAGTGAGTCTCTGAGCACAGGAGAGGTTCCAGAAGACTGGAGAAGAGCTCATGTGATCCCGCTGCACAAGAGTGGTAGCAGGGAGGAGGCAGGGAACTACAGACCAGTCAGTCTTACCTCAGTAGTGAGCAAGATTATGGAGGCACTCCTTAAGGAAAGGATAGTGCAACACCTGGAATCCATAGGAGCACAGGATCCAAGACAGCATGGGTTTACAAAAGGAAGGTCCTGTCAAACTAATCTCATAGATTTCTTTGACTGGGTAACCAGAGTGGTGGACCAAGGGGGAGCAGTTGATGTTGCCTACCTTGACTTCAGCAAAGCTTTCGATACTGTTCCACACAGAAGATTGATTAATAAGCTGGGTGGTGGCTTGTGGGTGTGGGCTGAAGTTGGATCAACTGGGTGGCAAACTGGTTGACGGGCAGAAAACAGAGAGTGGTGGTAAATGGTATACAGTCAGAAGAGATGCAAGTCACAAGTGGGGTACCTCAGGGATCAGTCCTGGGGCCAGTCCTCTTCAATATCTTCATCAGTGACATTGCAGAAGGACTGGAGGGTAAGGTTTGTCTGTTTGCAGATGACACCAAGATCTGCAACAGAGTAGATGATCCAGATGGGGTGGGCAGAATGAGAAGAGATCTAGATAAACTAGCAAAATGGTCGGAAAAGTGGCAACTGGAGTTTAACACAAAGAAATGTAAGATCATGCACATAGGGAAGAGAAACCCTGAAGCCACCTATAGGCTGGAAGGGGAGTTGCTGGCAGTCACAAGGGAAGAAAGAGGCTTGAGCGTCATCATCACAGATGACCTGAAATCATCAAGCAGACCACTAAAGCAGTAGGTAGGCTAGAGGGATGTGGGGGTGTATTAGTAGGGGTATCACAAGTCGGAAGAGGGAGGTAATAATCCTTCTTTACAAGACACTGGTTAGGCCCCATCTGGAGTACTGCGTGCAGTACTGGAGGCCGCACCTTCACAAGGACATTAACCAAATTGAGGCAGTCCAGAGAAGGGAAACCAAAATGGTGCAGGGGCTGCATCAGAAAACATATGAGGACAGATTAATGGAGCTCAATATGTATACCCTAGAGCAAAGAAGGGAGAGAGGTGATATGATCGAAACATTCAAACACCTTAAGGACATTAACAAGGTAAAAGAATCTAGCAAGTTTCAATATAAGAAAAATAGCAGGACAAGAGGACACAGCATGAGATTAGAGGGGAGGCCGATTAAGGGGCAATGTGAGGAAGTTCTTTTTCACAGAAAGGGTGGTGGATGCATGGAACGGCCTACCTCAGGAAGTGGTGGATATGAATACAGTGCAGGGCTTCAAACAGGCATGGGATAGGCATAAGGGAGCAATACAGATGAGTATGAATAGATAGGCCATTGACAGAGCAAAGGCCGATGGCACATTCATAAGGCAGAAAAAAGAAATGGGCAGACTGGATGGGCCTTGCGGTCCTTATCTGCCGTCAACTTCTATGTTTCTAGGTTTCTAAGGTCAGCAGAGGTTGCTTGCTCACATGCAGCATTGAGACTGTATCTTAATAGGAGTATAATTTCATTCAGAGGACCATCAATCAGGAGAACAGGTAGAATGAGAATTCAATATTTTACACAATTTTGTGTGTGGATCGTTGGATACTCAGTTACACTGGGTAGGTGGGTGGGAGGGTGGGAGAAACCTTACTGTTATCACGATGGTTATTAATGTTCCATTGAAATACGAGAAAAGTTGAGGACAGCATTAATCTCCACATTACTCACTGGCAATTTAACAGTGGATGGTTTAAGTACTACAGCTCAGAGTGGGCATTACTAGAGATTAATGCCATCCTCCACTTGCATCACGTAGCCTACTTTGTCCAATCGCTTTCCTGTATTTAAGTGTAACATATATTGCCATGTTATAATACTAATTTCAGCCTCATCCCAGGTGGTTGGGAGGAGGGGAACACAGATGAAAATCAAATGAAGCAGGTTAAGCTATTGGTAGTTTTTTTTGGGGGTGTGTGAAGGGGGGACTTTGGCCAGGACCCTAGAGAAAATTCCCTCCTCTTTTTAAGAGGTACCATGGGATCTTTAACGTCCACCTGAACAACCACCAAAAAAGGCAGACAGGACCTCACTTTAATAGCTCATCTGAAGGACGGCACACCCTGACAGTATGCCATCCCCCTAGTACTACAGTCAGGTGTCACCATTCATTGTATGAGCCCAATCCCATTGTGGGACTAGAACCCACAACCTTCTGGGCCAGGTGTGAATGTGCTACCAACTGAGCCATGCTAAAGCCTACCAGTTATAGATAGTTGTCTCCTCAGACACCATGCCAAATCACCATTGTTGCTTGACCACATGGAGTGCAAAGGAGCGTTGCATGCTGGCCCTCCCTCTCCAGAGGGTAAAGGAGGTTGGCTTTACAATTTCACATTAGGCAGTGAGATTAATCATGGACGCCCACCCAACCTGCCTTGGCCACTGTCATTTAGGAAGGAAGGAAGGAAGGAATTTGATTTTACATAGTGTCTTTCAGACACACTGTATCACAGAGTACTTTGTAACAAGCCTAAAGGTAAGGATAAGGAGAGGGAGTTAATGGAAAAAAATACCCCTGCAGCGTCAGGCAGATAAAATCACCCCACCCACTAAGGCACAGTAGTAAGACAGTTTGCTGTAGTTAGACAGCATGATCAAGTGGAATGAGCACAGGTCTGGAAGCTAGAAGACAAAGGAGCAATGAGTACCAATGCTCGTAGTCTGGATAGCAAGCTTCCTGAATTAGTGGCCTTGATGGAGGAGGAATTTCTGGATATCGTGGCAGTCACAGAAACATGGTACACGCAGAACCATGACTGGGACGTAAACATACCAGGATACACTATCTACAGGAGGGACAGGGAGGGTAAAAGAGGAGGAGGAGTAGCTCTCTACATAAGGGAAGGAATCAAAGTAACAGAACAAAAGGGTAAACAGGGAGGAGAAGAAGCACTGTGGGTCAATTTGGAGACAGGCAATGGCACCACAATCCACACAGGGGTTGTATACAGACCCCTCTCACAGGGGGAGGAAATGGACAAGGAAATCAAAGAAAGTATACTTAGAATGGCAGAAAAAGGGGAGATATTGCTGATGGGCAATCTGAATATGCCAGATGTTAACTGGAGTGCAGTTGCAGCAGCCACTTCTAAGAGTGGGGTTATTCTAGATGTCCTACAGGGGGCATGCCTTAGACAACTAGTATTGGAACCCACTCGAGAGGGAGCAATCTTAGACCTGGTTCGCTCAAATGGAGATAGAGAGAGGATCACAGATGTAGAAGTGGGTAGCCATCTGGGAACTAGTGACCATCGAACAGTATGGTTCAAAATAAACACAGCAATAGAGTCAAGCCATACAAAGGTAAAAGTACTGGACTTCTGGAGGGCTGACTGCGCCAAAATGGGTGAGTGCCTAAGGAATGCACTAGCAAATGGGCAGGAAGGAGGGGTGGAAGAACAATGGGGAATAATAAAAACTGCCATCACAGAGGTAACAAGCCTTTGTGTGAAGCAAATAAAACAAAATGATGTAAGAAACCACTATGGTTCTCAAAGGTGGTGACAGTGAAGGTTCAAGAGAAAAAGAAAGCATTCAGAAAGTACAAAGAATCACAGAAGGAGCAGGACAGAGAATTGTATCAGTTAAAGCAAAAGGAAGCTGGGAAGGCAGTCAGAACAGCAAAGGCCCGAACTGAGGAAAAGATAGCCAACTCAGTTAAGAAGGGGGATAAGACATTTTTTAGGTACATCAGGGAGCGAAGGAAGATCAAGGGAGGGAGGGATAGTGAGGCTCAATAAAGGGAAGGGGGTGGGCAGAGGGTGACGGTGAAAAGGCAGAGATACTAAACAAATATTTTTGCTCAGTATTTACAAATGAAGAGGGGGAGGTACCTAAAAAAAACAATAGAAACACTCTGGATACAGAAGTTGATACCAGCCCATTTACAGAAGAAAGGGTTCTGAAATAACTCTTAAAACTGAAGGTGGACAAAGCAATGGGGCCTGATGGGATTCATCCCAGAATTCTAAAGAACTAAGGGTAGAACTAGTGACACCACTGACTATCCTCTTTAACAAATCATGGGAGGATGGGGTGGTACCTGAGGACTGGAGGAGGGCAGATCGATTCCCTTCACAAAAGTGGGAGCAGGGCAGAGGCAGGAAACTACAGACCTGTCAGTTTAACCTCAGTGATAGGGAAAATGATGGAATCACTTCTGAAGGAAAGAATTGTCGAGTACCTAGAGGCCAGAGGGGCACAGGACCCAAGGCAGCATGGATTTACAGCGGGAAGGTCATGCCAGATGAATCTAATAGAGTTCTTTGACTGGGTGACCAAAGTAGTAGATCAGGGAGGGGCTGTGGACACGGCCTACCTAGACTTTAGCAAGGCATTTGACACAGTCCCACACAAAAGATTAAAATACAAGTTAGCCAGCCTGGGAGTGGGTCCCAAGATGATAGCCTGGGTAAAGAATTGGCTGGAGAATAGGACACAGAGGGTAATAGTAAATGGAGTCCACTCTGAAGAAAGGGGGGTTACTAGTGGGGTACCACAGGGTTCAGTATGGGGCTAGTCCTTTTTAATGTCTTCATCAATGTCTTTATAAGCGACATTGCAGAGGGACTGGAAGGAAAAGTATGTCTCTTTGCAGATGACACAAAGATCTGCAGCAGAGTTGATGCACAAGGTGGGGTGAAAAGGATGAGAAGGGACTTGGCAAGGTTAGAGGAATGGTCAAATGTATGGCAGCTTAGATTCAATGCTAAGAAGTGCAAGGTAACGCACCTGGGAAACAAAAACCCAGGGGAACAGTACACAATGGAGGGTGAAATACTAACAACAAGAATGGAAAGGGACCTGGTGGTAGTCATATCAGATGACTTAAAGGTGGGCAAGCAATGTGAGAGGGCAGTAAGGAGGGCTGGGGGGATACTGGGATGCGTAGGGAGAGGCATCACCAGTAGAAAACAGGAAGTTGTTATCCCTCTGTACAGACAGCTGGTGAGACCCCATCTGGAGTACTGTGTGCAGTTCTGGAAACCAATCTCCACAAGGACATAGACAGGATGGAAGCTGTCCAGAGAAGGGCAACTAAAATGGCTGGGGTCTGCACCAGAAGACATATGAAGAGAGACTAAAGGAGCCTAATATGTATAGCCTCGAGGAAAGGAGGGACAGGGGGACATGATAGAAACTTTCAAGTACCTCAAGGGAATCAGCAAAGTCAAGAGGGTAGCATCTTTCAAAAAACAGGTGTGCAAGAACAAGGGGGCACAATTTGAAGATAGAGGGGGGGGCGTCTCAGAGGTATTGTAAGGAAGTATGTTTTCACAGAGAGGGTTGTGGATGCATGGAACGGCCTTCCGGAGGAGGTTGTGGAGTCAAAAACAGTGGTTGAATTCAAGCATGCATGGGACAATCATAAGGCAATTCTAGGGGGTGGGGGTAGGAAGAAGTAGGCTGCTGATTAACTAGTATCTGCAGCTTATCCATCAGGTAGGGAAATGGGCAGACTGGGTGGGCCAAGTGGTCCTTATCTGCCATCAAATTCTATGTTTCTATGAAGTCCCAAGTTCAAACTCCACCACAGCCGCTGCACTGTGTGACCTTGTGTAAGTCACTTAACCTATCAGACAGTGCCTCAGTCCTCCCACCTATAAAAATGGGTAAAAGCAGGGCCTCACTGAAAACAAGATACTGTGCCTCAGCTAGGCAAACAATTGTAACAAAAAAAATTCTCCTCAGTGTTTGATTCTAATCACCTGAGATGATGAGCTCCTACAGCATACTGGGGACATGCCTGCTGTAGGACCATACCCCACAGACCCTATTAATTAATTATGCATCAAGCTAACAAGAAACACCTGCCATTCTCTCTTGACTCCCTAGTTCCAGCTTACCATCTCAGGTGCATAACTACATATTACATCTACAAGAAAAACCTCAGGGTATAATAAAGTTCCATTTCCCTTTGGGGCTGACTGAGTACTTGTCTGAGAGTGTGACTCCGCCACACATACACAGCAAGGCAGTTGTTCCATCAAAGGATGGAGACCGCAAGAGCAGATCTCAAGAAGTCCTTGCAGTCATCTGAACCCCTAGATGGAAACACATGCTGAGTGTTGTATGACTGCCTATATTTTAATATATATATGCTATATATATCATAACCTGTCCATACTTAGGATGCAGTCTACAACAGCTTGCCAATTTTCTCAACCCTCACACCGGTAAGGTTCCCTCGGTAGCTGCCACCACTCAGAAGTGATTCTCTTACCTAAGGACTTTCTCAGTCTGAATCCCACCAGGGCCACTGCTCACACAGTACAGTGCTCCTTTGGCTATGGGCAAACGGCCTTCCCCTGTCACTCACTCCTGAGACAACACTTCATTTCTTAGAATATAGAGACTGTAGCCATCTGCTCCTCCTTCAGAGATGGATTGTGGATTTGTCAATACCAACAGCTACCTGTTCCCCAAAATATTCAGTCACAGAGGTGTGAAGTATATCAAAACAATACACAATGACTACAGCAATTACAGAGTTACTACAGAACTTAAAAAAAAAGTTTGCACACAGCAGAAGAAACACACAGGACAATCTTATTCTAACTTCTTAACTCTTCGCAAAGTAGAAAGATTTCTTACCACACAGGATCTTAGTGAATCAGGGCAGACTCAAATCTTAGTTGGTAACTGCTCGGAGTCCCAACTTTACTGAGTTGCTGGGGTCTAGCAAGTCCTCGAAACCCTTCAGCTGCCAGCATCCCCCGCCCCCATCGCCACATCATCAGATATGTAACTGTGACATCATGGATTTTACAAGTTCTTTGTCTCCTGATGGTCCCACCTATCTGGAGAGCTGACCTAATCTAGAATATTGGATTTCTGTGGATTCAGAAACCCTTTCATTGTTCTGAACCCTGTCTGTCCCAGCAGGGGTGGCTGAAAGCCAGAATATGAAAGACCCTGACCTCTTTGAAACTCCCTTATTAACTGACCAAGGGGTCTCATTATTACAGGACAAAGGGATTGTAATTACTTCTTGGGGCAGCTGCTTTTACCTCTGGCAACAATTTCAATCTAATTTCCCCAGTCCATCTCTGTCCACACAGCAGATAAAGTTAATTAAAAAGGAGAAAAGAAACACAGAAAAAAAATTGCAGAATTATTGTCACAATATAGTACATATTTTTTTACACTGGAGACACATAAGTGTTTCCCAGTAATAAAGTTACGATTCTTTGATGAAAAAAACTCATTCCACACACCAGCACCTTGCTACCCACCCAGTGCCCCCAGAGTTGTGCCCCCAGAGTTGTACCTTTTAGCTTGTAGAGGTTTGTAAATGTAATTTCTAGCATAGAAATGTTCAGTGTTGGGTGACAGTCCTGTGATATTAAAAAGCCACTGATGGCTCAAGAAGAACCTTGAAAAACACAATATTTTGACACAAAGCAGCATATACTGGTATTACTCATTAGCTCTGTATTTCTTTTCCCCGTTATTTATTACTGAGGTCATATGCATGAAAACAGGATAGTTATTCCTTGAGAGTTCATCCATTCCTATTGTTACTTCCCAACTTGATGTCATAATACTCTGCTTGTGATGTAACAACTTATTCCCATGGCAACGTGATGTCACAACCGAGTGCTATTATTTCAGATAGGGAATCAGCTACAGAGGCAGATGAATTCTAAGGGATAAAGATCTTGCTTTTATGGGAATGTCATCAGTAATAAATAATGGAGAGGAGATATCTAGAATATATATGAAATGCACACTAAACTGTGCCTAAATATTATGTTTTCTACAGTTTTCCCAAAGATGTCAGCTGCTCTTTAAGCACAATCATTTTGAGATCGCTAAATGAAATAGAAACACTTGATATGGCAGGATCGTCACCTTAAATGAATTGTTCTATGATCAGAATTAAATTCATAGACTTTTAGAAGTTAAAGTTACAGCTTTGGCCAGCAGGTGGTTAGTAAGTAGCTGGGTGTGGGGTGATCAAGAAATGTAACATTTTATCACCTTTGAAAGTGCAGAACAACTGTTTGGAATGTGCACAGAATACAGAATAGTGTATGTGCAAACAAGTATGGCTGCTTAGAGAAGACCTCCTGACCCTCTCCATCCTTAATTCATAGGCATCCATACCGCAGTGGCTGTTTTTTTAATTTTCTCTGCTCAGGAATGTTACAGCGCGCACTCATAGCATGGGCAGCCCAAGGAGAGCACTTTCCCAACTCACCCCGAAACTGAGTAATAAACAGAATGACTCTCATAAACGGAGCCCTAGTAATTCATCATCTTGGGCCTCAGAGTACACAGTAGGCTCAGGGCGTGATGAAGATGACCAGAGATCCAGTGCAAGCATTGTGGATCAGGTGGGAGCATCGAGCATAATACGTATGCTCCATAAAATTGATGGCATGCTCAATGATATATGTAGGGACTTTAAAAAAATTAGAACAAAGAACCACGGCCATTGAGAATCGAGTTGGGACCCTGAAGAATAAGCAGCAAAATCTTGGCTGTTCTCTCCTCTATCTTTATCAGCGAGAACACACCCTCTCCAAACGTGCGGAAAAGATGCAGAAGCATGGTCCCGCTACAATAACATCAGAATTTTCGGTTTTCCGGAGGGTGCAGAACAGGATGATCTGGAGTGGTTTGTCACCACATGGCTCATACAAGAATTTCAACTTGGAGAGGACTTCGAGTTGGGGATTGAATGAATTGGCCCTAAGCTCAAACCTGGGGCACCATCTAGATCTATCATCATCAAATTTTTAAAGTACCCGGTTAACGAACTGATTTTAAAGAAGGCCTGGGGAAAGCGTGACCTTAATTTGGATGGGCAATGAGTATATGTTGACCAGGACTTACCCTGGAGATGCTGGCCAAATGCTGCAAAGTGCATTCAGTTATTAAGGCTGTCAAAGATAAAGGGATTAAAGCCCAAATGCGTTAGCCTGCCAAACTGCTAGTAGTTATTAAAAAGGGGCCTCCTACTTATGACACCCTCCTAGCAGCTGCAAAGTATCTTCTGGCACAGGGGGTAGAATTGCCAGACCTCCATGATGAAATGCTGGAAAAAGGTACTGGCTGATGTGGTTTGGAGCCTAGCGTTTACCAATGGGACAAGGCAAAGAAAGCGGGATGACCTCATAGTTCCCTTACAAGCAGACATAAAGAGGCTCTGTCAAGCCGTGGCGGCTCATCAATGTATGCACACCCTAAGCAGGTCATGATGGGTACTCTTAATTTGTGTTCGCTGAATGTAAAATTCTTCAAGAACTGTGGTGGAAACACTGTGATGTGGGTTTTCTTCAAGAGACCCGCCTCTCGGGGACTGAGCGCCTGAAGCTTCAGAGAAGGGGAGCTGTCTATGCAGATACTCACCCCAGGGAAAAGATGACACGGTGGTTGTCATTATTTTATTTATTCATTCATTTATTCAAAAGTCTCACCAGGAAAGGCATACTGAGCAGAACTGCACATTCCCAGATGTGTCCTGGGGGGAGGGGAAATACAAATAATACAGATATCAAGTTCAGATGCTTAAACATGGTAGTAATATGTTACATACAGGAAAATAGAACAGAAGTTAAACAATACAGGTACGGGCAAGAATACATCAAGCAAATTACAATAGTATGGAGATGAGTTCAAAGTGCATTCAGGTGTATGTTACGTTCGAGCAATCAACGTTTACAAGAATAACAATACAGGTAGGATCATAAGTATATTAAGTGATTATTAGGGTAAATTAATAGAGAAAGAAACCTGAAGCACACAGGCAGCAGAGCAATTGCAACACAATAGGGGATCAGGAACAGGGGATGAATTAAGTTAAGAGACGTTCCAGGAAGGGAAGATAACATTACGGAGGAGGGAGGACAAGGGACGTGGGGTGGGGCACTACGGATGGATGGGGAAGGGTGTTCCAGAGTTTAGGGAAGTGATATGAGAAGGTGGCCTGGCCAGCAGTTGCAGATTGGGGGAAAGAGAACGAAGGTCTGATGATCAGAGTTATGAAGGGAGTAGGGGATTGGTAAAGGGAGGGAGAGAGAGCAAGGGTGAGGTAAGAGGGGATGGACCCAAACCAGTATTCTCAAGGGACTCCCACTCCAGGTCACACACACCTAAGAGGACCATTTGGGTAGGCTGGTGATAGTGTCTGGTGCCCTTTGGGGTCATTTTGCACTCTGTTGCTGTGTATGCTCCTACCCCGGCTTCTGCTTCATTTTTCTAGGGTATTTTTAATAAGGTGTCCCAGCTGCCTCCTAGGCAAGTCATTTGTAGAGGTGACTGGAACTGTGTGGCAAATCCACCCCCCCCCATGGATAAATCAGCTGGATGGGGAGAACCAGGGGTACTAGTTCTAAATTGTAAAAACTGTACAAAAGGAGAGTGGATGGGTTGGCATTTGGCTGGCACACTATCCACACGTGAGATTATACATTTTATTTAGCCCCCAATTCCTCTCACTCACCTTTAGATAGATGTTATACTCAAAAGCAGTGGGCATATACAGTAATAGGGAAGGAAAGCAATCCTTGCAGACGGGGGGGGGGACTACTGGACTACCAGGAATGTTATCCAGTCAGGAATGGGGCAGGTGAGAGGTACCTCTGGACTACCAGGGACTTTTCTAACATTATTATGGGGTTCGGACACAGGGGTACCATTAGATTACCTGCAAATTTTCTAACATTATCTTGGGGATCGGCCAGGAAGGGGGTGGGTCATGTCGATGTATGCCAGCAGGGAGGTGTCATGCACCACTGTGCACATTGCTAAGGATACGGTTTGGGAAGCAGTAAATTGCCCTGCCATGAAGCTTCCAAAATCCTCTGAATATACCACTGTACCCTGTATGCAAAAGGGTTCCCACATTCACATGGACACAGTGGTGTATTTTGCAAAGTCACGCACTCCACTGAGCGCCTCGCACAGGGGACCTTTGAATATGGCTCCCAATCCATCTGGATGCACTATGTCTGGTTAGCGTGTCTCTGTTCATGTTAGTGACATGCTAACCTTTCTGATAAGCTATGAGAAGTTCTGATAGTTATCTGAGCCTTATCAGAACTCTCAGATTCTTTTAGTTTGTTAGCTTCAAAGTGGCACTGAAAACGTTTTAATTTTCGCTTGCCTTCTCTGATAATTAACTATTGGCATGTTTGCTGTTTAACTTGGTATTTTAGATATTTATAGTTTTATAATTTTAAGGTTTTGAAACTCTATAAAAGCACGTTGATACTTGTTGAATTGCACTTGCTACAAATAAAGATTATTAGTATTATTAATTTACAGTGTAAAAATGGATTGTAACTTAATTTTCACTCAAAAACTATCGTCAGTGAAGGAAAATGATAGTACTGCAAACACATCTTCCAGCTGTACTAAATAATAATGTCATTAGTGCTCCTGCTTTAACACCACTGATCACAACTACTTAATACAGACCTGGCTCACTGGGTCCATCCCCCACCCCCCGCCTTCTTTCTGGGTCATATTCCCACAGCCTTCCATTAGGATTAAGACCTGTTGAGGGAATATAGTAAGCTCCAATACCAATCTTTTAGAAGTGAGAAGAACCTTTAGGGAACTTGAAAAAAATTCTGATGAGGTTCTTTTACAGAGAATGGCAGAGATTCTGGGAGGTTCTGAACTTATCAGAAACAGTTTTCCCATTCCTACTCCTTCACTGGCTTGAACCATGTCACCCGCCATTCCTCTTTGAACTCACATAGCATCATACTGCATTTTCTAAGTGGGCAATAATACACTCTAGGGTCGACGTGCCAGCACAGCAGTAGTGCTACCACTTGCAGTGCGGACGCCAGTTCAGAAGTGAAGTCAGGGTCAGCCGTGGGGAGAAGGATTGAACATCCATGGGACTGCTCTTCTCCTATTTGGGGAGGGATGCAGAGCCAGGCATGCATCTGACCCTTGTGAAGGCTAGAAAGAAGGCAGTCCAGGGCCACCAGAAGTGCTCGGAGCTGCGGCAGTCATTGACACATGTCATGCGGAAGCGTGCAATCTGCATCATAATGGCACTGCATATCTATGCCTCCTAGGGAGAAAAAGAGAAATCTCCCAGCCAGTAGGATGACACCAGTCAACTGCAGGCCCCCCAACCGGCTATCAAGACCCTGCCCAGTGTACCAGATCCTGTTTGACAGTGGGGGTTGGGGAACTCTATCTACCCTGCTGGGGGGCAAGCCCTAGGGGAAGATGCAGATGAGTAAGTCCTAGAGGACACCAGAGTGAAGAGGCTGGAGTAATCCCTAGAAGGGGGAAGGTCGGACAGGGGCAGAAACAGATAAACTAAACTAAAAATAAATTAAAAAAAAAAAAACACACTCCAGGATGTTGCATTTGTAGGGACATATATGTTCTCCTCAGGTGTGAACTGATGCATAAACTCACAGCAGTGTGTTATTGCAGCTATATAATGGCCTGGATTAGAAGCTTTAACTCAGAACCTGCAGGACTATGCATTCATGAGTATTCATAGGCATGTGACCTGGTTTATCCAGTCAGAGCAGTATCTGTGGTAGTATCGTGACCCATTTTACATCACCAGGCCATCTTATACAGTAAGGACCAGTGTCTCAGCACACATCGGTCTCCCAGTGAATGCATGCTATGTCATTTGTTACTGTCCATGTGATCTGTTTCAGGTGGGTTTATTGCTATCCTAAAGATCAGCTGAACTAAAAACTGAGCCCACTGTGTACTTGAAAAATCTGTAAAAAACACTGTTGTGATGATTTTCACAGCAGTTTGCCCAAATTTCTGTACTGAATATCCTAAGTTTCACTCCGTGACAGACGCAGAGGTCCCCCAGAAAGTGATTTAGGTACCCCAGCAAATTACATGAAAGTGTCTGCTGAGCCATCAATCAGAAGTGCACTATCTTCTTTAACCCCGCATGTCTTCACAGAACGGGCCATTAGCCGTGGGGACAGCCTGTTTTGGCCCGCTACAATCTCATTGCTGTAGTCTAACCAGAACACCAGAGCCCACCACCACCACTAAGGGTCCCATCAGTAAGGTACCAGCTGGAGAGGGAACCCATTGAGAGAGTCACAGCCAGTAAAAGCATCCATGCATCTGTACTAATAGGCTCCCTTCTAGCACCTCCTCCTGGCATGACATCACCAGCTGTGCCCTGGCAATGCAGTTCATGAGGCAGCCGCCGGGGCATTGCTGGACTGGAAAAAATAAAAATGTTAATTGATGGCTCAGCTGGGGACTGCAGCATTAGGTAAGTGATATTAAGTACTTTACTTACATCACTTACCTTAACAGTCCTCCCACCCCACGGAAGGAGTAGAACAACAGTAGGGGCTAGCCTAGCAGGGTAGCTGCAGTGCTGCCTCTCACTATATCAGCAACCAGAGCTCAGGAGCAAACACAAGTCATTAGAGGTTGGGTGGGGAGTGAAAGATCAAACATCCAAGGGACTGCTTTCCTCTCATGGGTGGGAAGTGTCTCCTGCAGCATGCCTGACACCCAGCGGTGGTTATGTGCTGAGTCCAAGAATGCCACCAGATGTCATCCCAATGGTGATGGTGAGCTTTTACCCAATTTTCTTGACAGCCAGTTTCTATCAGCACCTGGTATGGCCAACTCTCAGCCCTGCATGCACAAGGATGACTGTGTGTGTGTGTGTGTGTGTGTGTGTGTGTGTGTGTGTGTGTGTGTGTGTGTGTGTGTGTGTGTGTGTGTGTGCAAGCTCCCTGGCTCTCCACAGGAGCCGCTGTGGCCCCGGATACTGATGGCATCTCTGGTTGGGAGCACTGCCAAGTGGCAGCACTTTTCCAGCCTCTGTCAGCTGCCCTGCCAGCTACTGAGTCCACTCATGAACCCAGGCTGTCAGGCGGCCCCTAAGCTTCCTGTTTTTTTTAATGACTGGTCAGTTACATTCAACATAGAGGATAATGGATGGGCAACAGCAAACAACAATGCTGTGTTTGCTTCAAGAGGTTGTTATGACAACCAGTAGATTTCAAAAGCAAAGCTTGAGCAGTCTCGACTGTCATGACAGCCTCGAGAAGTAAACTCAGCATTGTTGTTCACTTTTGCCCATTCATTGCCTTTTCTAGAGTATGGGCAACTCTGCACATCAGTGAAGGGTATACATATCTAAACTGCATGTGCCGTTATTATCTTGCTTGTCTCACCGTCTCAACGGTCCCAGCCCTGCCAGCTGAGCTGAATCACAGAGACATAGCATGATCTGAACCCTGACAGCTGAGCCAAAATCACAGAGTCACAGCATCTTACACTTAAACTCATTTACTCTGTTTATTATTTGAATTAATACAATTGACTGCCACATTTAAGCAAAAAAAAAGAACTTGTTTTTGAATATGAGTGTTCAAACTGCAAGCCATCGCCAATTGCACATTTTTCTCCTCAGAAGTGACAGGTGAAACTGACAAGAAAATAAAATGAGCGATCGGCATGGCTGACAGGGAAATTTGAGCACGAGGCCATTCCATGTTATTGTACCCTAGTAGTGACATACTGAAGACGGTACAACAGCAGTTCAACATCACTGCTAGGGTACAACAACGCTGGGAATTAATTGAATTCCATGCACAATAGCCCTCTCCCGTACACTATAAAAATGTATCCTTAGCACATTTGCAGACAGCATGCTAATAGAAATTCACTGCGGGATTTACTTGTAGTTGTGATTAAAGGGCATAGCCAGGATTTTGGGAATGGGGGGCCATCAAAGAAATCCCATTATTTAGGCCCGGTGTACAGAAAACTTTTGTATGAAAATAAAATGGCACTGAGGTGGTGGTGGGGGGGGGGGTCTAGGCACCTATGAGCCCCCCCCAACACCTCTGTGATCGATACACCGATCTCTTAGTCATTTATTGCTTCTGTTCATAAGATATATTTAAAAAAAAAACAGAATGCTAACTGGGATTTTTATAATTAATTGTGCAGAGAAAATACTAGTGATCCATACAGGATTATTTAAACAGGCTGCACAGCCTCACAGATGACTAAACTATCATTTTAAATTGAAATATCCAAGATGACAGGCTTCCTATCCAGCTGTGCTTTAATTAAATGGAACATAAACCTAGCTCTCCTTTTGTATAATTGGAAATGTTAGTAAGTGGGGGCGCTGTGGAGCACTGAGCTGAGCAGCAGCAGATTTTATCAGCGCTTCATTTATTTTATAAAAATTGCTTAAATCCTCAACTTTGGATTTCTGGATCAACTTTCTAGTGCAACTAACAGAAAGAGCGACTTTGATTGAGAGAAAATGGGCAACCCCAAGAAAGAAAAATCTCAAGGTGGAGGAGAGAGAAGCAAGGGAATCGGTGGGACCTTGCAATCCTTTTCAGTCCAACAGGCCGAAGTAGAACCCAGTCCCAAGGAAACCATGGCATCACTGGGACAAAAACTTCAGAACTTAATAGCCTCAGTGTCTACTTTAAACAAGAAGGTAAATGATTTCAACAATCGAGTTCTGGTGGTTGAAAATGCTGGGGATGGACTTAAAAGTGAGGTGCAGGACATTCAGAAACAAGTAGATGCAAATTCTACTACCAGTGCCCTCATGGTTAAGGAGAACCAACATCTTCAGGCCATGCTTGAGGCCCTGGAGAACCAGGCTTGCTCTGGGAACATTCGGATCATCGGTCTCCCTGAAGGCAGTGAGGGAGACCATACGATAATGTATATACAAGAATGACTTACTGAGAAATTGCTGCCAGAGGGGGATGATGTCTCCTGGGACATCCAGAAAGTATACTGCATTACACCCAGAGGCCAACCCCAGAACCTGGGGGAACTCCGAACGCTAATGGTCATGACACCTGGAGTCGGTACCCACGATCGCATTTTAAGATGTGCCCAGCAAGCTAGTCCTCTCATGCAGGATGATAGTCCAGTTTATATCTTCCCAGACATAGGTTACTCAACCAGATAATGATGAAAGGGGTTTGATTCCGTGCAACGATCTTTAAGGGAAGCGGGAGTAACACATACCGTCATCTTTCCAGCGAGGCTCCAGATTACTTATCAGGGAAAAGTGTTTCTGTTCTCGGATCCAGTAGAGGCTGGCAAATGGGCTACTCATCTGGTAGCTGCTTCCAGAAGTCTAAGAGAGGATGCCATGAGTGAAGAGATGTTTGGGGACACTTGAATAGCGGGGCCTTCCTGCAGGACTAATCACCACATGTACTCACTTACCAGCTAAGTGCTTAGTGATATCTAGAACACCATCATACTGCACTGCTAATTCTATTCTGTTACCTACTTTAAAGTACAGGGGTTAAAGAGGGGTCTCTATAGCTTGCTTTTATACAAAGTCTGTTTTCATTTAAGTCTTTAGACCCCACTATACCCCTACTGTTTTTGTATGGAGAGGTCGATCCTGATTTTGGAAAGGGGGAATCTTAATTCTAACCTGAATTCTACTACATATATCTTGATTTTGGTTGGTGATGAATAAAGATGGGGACATAAGTCTTTGAATATAAGCTATAATTTAAATATGCTGCAGACATCTAATTCTGAAATATTTGTTCACATTAAGGCTAACACATGGCACCACTAGTCCCTTTGGAGACACATTCCCTTTATTAGGCTGGACATTGATGGACTATCCTTTACTCTCGAATTAGCCATGTTGCTGTTGGACCCTAGAACACAGCAACTGCGGGATTTGTATTTAGATTACATATATAGCTACCCTCTCCTGATGTAACACTACGTAGTGAATGCAAGTTTTCTTTTCTATCCTATGATTAAGGGGTTAATCTCCCCAATGAAATAATGCCACATGGTCTGTTCACCATACGTAATGTATAATGTCATGTCATGTGACAAAATGCTAAAAATAAAGTATATAAAAAATGAAAGGAAATGTGAGTATGTGTGTAGTCTAATTTTGAGAGTGTGCCCTTGTCAGTTCTCCCCAGCCCCCTCATCCGCCCCTTATGCACTATTTCCATGTGCCTGTCCCGTCCACTTTTGGTTTGGAACCATTCCATTGCTGCAGCCTTGATGACCTCCTCCAGAAGCTGGTTCTAGTCTGTCTTTCTGTAACAAAGCACTTTCTGATGTCTTTCTCAAACCTTTGCCGCCCCCCCACCACCACCATCAGTTTCAGAGAGTTCCGCCTGGTGCCAGTGTTACCACTCATTGTTAACAGCTCGCTGCTGTTGTCCACCTGATTTATTCTGCAGAGGTACTTAAACATCACAATCATGTTGCCCCCTTTCTCCTGTCCTCCAGTGTGTACATGTTTAGACCCTCCAAGTGCTTCTCATAGGACCTACCCTGTTGCCCCGGTATCATTTTGGTGCCTCGTCTCTAAGCACCTCTAATCCATCCTTGTCCTCCTTCAAGTGTGAGCTCCAAAATGGCATACAGTACTCCAAGTGAGGGCAAACAGGAGACCCTGCTTCAGGGGTATGAGAGGTGTGTAGTGTGGAGCTCCAGCAGGAAAGGGAGCAGGTAAGGGGAGGTCCTGCCTCGAGCTTAAAAGGGTCACATGGTGTGGAGATGCAATAGAAAAGGGGGCAGGTAAGGGGAGGCCCGGTCTCGTAGTTAAGAGTGTTCTGTTTTCTGGAGCTGTGATAAGAAAGGGAACATGTAAAGAGAAGCCCTGTTTCAGGGGTAAGAGTGTTGTGTACTGTGGAGCTGCAATAGGAAAGGAGAAATGTAAAGGGAAGCCCTGCTTCAGGGGTAAGAGGGTTGTGTAGTGTGAAGCTGAGATAGGAAAGTGGACAAGTAAAGGGAGGCCCTGCCTCAGGGGTAAAAGGGCTGCGTGGTGTGCAGGTGGGATAGGAAAGGGGACAGGAAAAGGGAGGCTCTGCCTTGGGGGTAAGAGATTTGTGTGGTGTAGAAGTGCAATAGAAAAGAGGACAAGTAAAGAGAGGCCTTACCTTGTGGATTAAGCCAGGGTTGTGTTGTACTGGACGGCAATAGAAAAGGGGATAAGTAAAGGGAGTCCTTGTCACAGGGTTAAGAGGGTTATGGGGTGTGTGGCAGGTGGGGATTGGACAAAGAAGGCACTAGCTAGTGAAAGGTGATGAAGCTGAAAGGCAAGTCCAGATAGGTGACAAAACTAGAATGGAAAAAAAAAGCAAGCAGGAGCTTTTTTTCCTCCTCATCTGAAAAGGCCCCTTCCTCCCATCAACTCAGCCCCAACACCCTGGTATCCTCCAGGGCTTATCTGCCTGTGTCTGCCCAGGGCTTACCCCCCAAGTCAAGTCAGAGGGGTTCCCCAACCTCTGCTGTCGAACAGGATCTGGTTCACTCTGCTTGGTCTGGATAGCTGGACGCAGGGCCTGCAAGTAACTGGTGCCATCCGGCCAGTTGGGAGTTTCCACATTTCTCCCCAGGAGGTTTGGATGTGCCATACTGTCATGACTTGTGTCACGTGCTTCTGCATGGCATGCATCAATGGCCACCACACCACCCTGCACTTCTGGCAGTCCCAGACTGCCTTCCCCCCAGCCTCTGCCAGTGGCCAGGTGTATGCTGGACTTTACTTCCCCCCCCCCGGAGGAGAGCAGTTCCTCGGACAATCGATCACTTCCAAACTGAGATCATCAGCACCACAAGCAGCAGTGTTATCACTGCGTTGGCGGGCTGGCCCCTAAGTAGTGACTTTCTTATTTTAAAAGGATTTTTCATTTTGCTCATTAGGAGATTTTCTGTCTGACAGTACTTGGGTGATTAATATAGCAGCACTCTACCTGGAGGCTGCCTTATCTAGTGCTGCCCCCCCCCCATACCTCATTAGCATTTTTGTGACCGCACTCATTTTGATATCACTGGTGTCAAATCTGGTAGCACGTGAGTGGCTCTTCTTGTTCATTTGTGACTGTCACACTCAGTAAGGTCACACTGCTGGTGAGATATACAGGAGACTAGAACACAATATAAAATGGCTAGAATCAAACAAGTAATCTGATTGATCAAAACTGGTCACATGACTGCATTAATTTCAATTACCAGACAGCTCAAATTGTATTTTTTTTCCTGCCTTTTTAATTCTTAAAACCATTTTATAAGTGCAGTAACACACTCCAGGTTGTGCAGTAATGCTATAAATTACTGCACTTTCCAGGTGGTGGAAGGCACCCAGCTGCACCTCATGCCTCACAACTCACCTGGGGTGTGTGGTAATTTAGCATTACCGCGCACCCTGTCATGTGTTATTGCCTACAAATAGCCTCATGGCTAAAACATTTCACTGGTCCTGGGTCCAGGACCTGCTGATTTTTGTCCTGGACCACTAAAGATATTATAGATTGAGGGAGCGCTCCTGACCAATCAGAGCACTCATTTCCTCTGCGCGTGAAGCACTCTTATTCCGTGAAGAGCATCTCACACTCAGATGCCCTGTAAACGGGCATGTTCTGAAAAGTTTGTTTTTTTTTTAAATATATTATTGCTAGCTATCGATCAATAACAGACATGTTCTCGAGTTGACTTGTTGCTGAAAACGAGTGGTTTCACTTGCCTTCAGCTTGAGCCAGAACAGCTCAGCTTCACTTCTCTGTTCTCACTCCAGCTGAAGGCGCGTGAAACCACTCGTTTTCAGCAATGAGTGGCTCCAAGGGATGTATTAACACAAATTCTTTCTGGTCATGTGGACCAGAGGATACGGGGGTAATCACTAAAACAGGAACCTGAACTCTTAACAGCACATACATTTGTCTGGTCTGAGTCCGAGGTTGATTTTGTATGCAACCGTAACATTTGCTAAAATGTGTGTTTACCTCATTAGCCCTTTTTCATTCTAGCTCTAATATCAATATAGTTCAACATATTTAGTTATTAAGGTAGACCAGTGAATGTACTTTCAGGACCAGCAAATCTTTCAAGAGACTGGTCTGGTACTAGTTATCAATATGAAAAATATTTGACCCCTGAGTCTCCAGCTAGAGTGCTGGTTTACACACCACACCTAGTACTGTGAGATGGAAAGCAGCTGATCATTAGCACGTGCAAAGAGAAACATAGAATTTGTCGGCAGATAAGGTCCACTCAGTCTCCCCATTTTCCCCTACCTACAGTATCACCATAGACCCTAACTGATCTCTGGTTCTTTCAACCTTCCTTCAATTCCTTCCTGAGAAAAAAAAATACTTCACATTTAAGAAGCTACAGCTTGGTACTGTTAAATATTTGAGACCGAAACTGGTCCATGTTCCATGTATTGTGGCTTCTCTTGCTGCAAATTCTTTAAATATTAATGTTTTAATTGGAGTTTCCACTCACCCTTTTACTGCTAGGACCACTCAAGGCTCAAGGTTGTCTCCTTAATCACCGATATTTGCATCAAAATTGGGAGACAGGTGAGTCTGATCAGGTGAAATTGGAGGCGGACACGCGAGCTGAAGGTGAGGAGGATTCCAAAAACAGTTTGCTGGAGGCCACTAGCCCACTATGAGTGCCGCCTTTGATTGAATTTGTGACCAGCAAGGGTGAGTTGTAGCTTGCTCTCTCAGGTCTAACATCAGTCTTGGAACTGGAACATTTAATTAATATTTATTTTACAGGACCTTACTGTTACTACAGTGTGCCTTAGTTTTATAAATACAATTACTACTGTTGCAACTTCTTGTTTGCTGCATGGACGTTCTTTCTATAATTTTTGATTGTGATCTCATAGTTCAAATGACCAAATGTTGGTGTACGGACATAATTTTTCATGATGAGTTCTTAATGAAAGATGTTGTTTACAATTTGGATAACTGTAAGTTCAATAGTAACACTGGAGGTTGGCACCTGTGATTTTCTTACTGTTACGGTATCATTTAAAACATTGCAACCTCAGGGTGGGTTGTTCCTCTGTAGTAGGGACCCTGAATCTCGCCTATACTTTAAGCTACTCAAATAATATGTAGATCTTGTGCCCTCAAATGCCACGGTACAAATATACAGTACATTATTTTATGGACAAATATATCCCATATTCATTGTTTTAATAATTGTCTGCTTCCTCAATGGCATTTGGGTTACATTTCTGATAACTGTATTACTCTCTTTCCACCCTTAATGAGGTTACACCAGTATACAGGTTTTACATCCTTGTATAACTTAAACAGTAGCTGATGCCTTCAGGAGAACTTTACCAAAACATAATATTTAGATGTTGTCCAGCTTGTATTTCACATTAGTTCTGTGTTCCGCTTCCCTATTATTACTGAGGTCATTTGCATGAAAACAGGATCTGTGCTCCTGAAGAGTTTATCTGTTCCTGTTGCTGTCTCCTTACATGAGTTCATAATGCACTGCTTGTGATATCACAGTTACTCTCATGGCAACAGGCTGTGATGTCACAACAAAGGATTATGACTTTAGGTAAGGAGTAAGCTATGGAGGCAGATGAACCCTGAGGGAAAAAGATTATGTATTCGTGCAAATGTTCTTAGTAATACATACTGGGAAGGAAGAATCTTTAGAATATATATGGAATGGAAGCTGACTCGCACCTAATTATGTTTTTCAAAGTTTTTTTAAGGCATCAGCAGCTTTTTAAAGTTGTGGTACTTTGGCACTATACGGCTGTTTTATGCTGAACACTGTACCAGGTAATATGTATTGTTTATTATGGAGCTCAATAAAGATTAGAATTGGAAGATAGTGTTGCCTCAAGGTTAGAGTAAGTCCCCTTTTCAAATCCCACCACCTGCTAAGTGTCTTGGGGTAAATTTAAACAAGGGTGAGGGGGTGATTTGCATTGTATTATGTAATGCACCTGTGGTGAAGGTGGGATCCAAAGCTGCACTCCCAGGGTCACGGTTCTGTGATCTCACAACTGGACAGCACTGTTTTCCCATCCTGCTTTATGTTACATCAGAAAAGGTTTCTGGCGACAACCCTTGTGACTCTAGTTTGGCCAGTTTACACTAGGTGTGTGTGTGTGTGTGTGTGTGTGTGTGTGTGTGTGTGTATTTTAAAATAGGATTTGCCGAAATGCCCTTGCTCATGCATAATCTATGAGAACCATATGACATGACATCTACAAAACATGTTGAAGCCTACAACAACACAAAACCTGTTACCTGTGGGGACTGTGCCTTTTCTGTATATGGTCCAACTGGGTGTAACCATGGCTAAATAGTTGTGGGGGCAGGAACCTACTAAGCCTTTCATGCTGATGCCAATGCCATTAATCATTTAGCAGGACCCAACAAATTTAGAGGGACTGGACACCCTCATCCCTCTCCGGTGGTTGTGCCCATGTATAGCCCTCACATATGGAATAAAAATCGAAGCTTAAAACATTTCTCTATCACCAGGCTTATAATGTTAGTTGATTTTCAACCTCTTATATTTGTATTTTTATTTTGTTTTCTGTCACTCTGTGCAGCACTTTGAAATGTATTGTAAGGCACCGAACAAATGAAAATGGTACTTCTATTCTTAACCCTGTTTCATTATCATCAGAACCAAGATGGCACTTCTTACAAGCATGGTTAAGCTGGTAGCACATCAACTTCCAGCAGAGAAGGTCTTGGGTTCTAGTCACACACAAGGACTTGGGCTCATAATTCAAATGCTGGAACTCCACTGTAGTACTGGGGTTCCTAAACTGTCAGAGAGTGCTGTCATTTGGATAACTAAGGTGTTAAACTGAGGTGCCTTCTGCTGATCTCTAAAAAAACATGACACTTTTTGCAAAAGTAGGGAATCTTCAGCGATGTCTGGTAAGCACCCCTCTTCCGAATAAAACTGACTCTAGTACTGTCCACAGCTTTCTGGGTGTTGATGAGTGCAATGGCTGGCACTACGTATTTACAGATACTCTACTACCAGTTCCTCTCACCGCTTGTAATGCACTTTGAGATACGGTGTGCATGGAAAATGCTACACAAATGCAAATTCTTCATCGTAATTTTTCCAGAGAGGGTCAGCAGTGGCATTCTGCCCAAGTAAAGAAAAGTAAAAAAAAAAATTGAAAGCATGCAAAGTAGAGAAAGCGAAAAGCATTAGTATTCAAATGAACCAAGTGTAAAAATAATTTTCCCATTCAAGTTTAATTACATGTCAAGAAAGAAACATGTAAATTGCATGTTAATTGGTTTGAACACCCAAATCTTATCTATCAAAAGGTTTAACAGGTCTCCTTACTCTTACTGATTACTATCTTAATGAAAAATCAAAGAAGGAATGACATTACAAAAGAGCCGGAGTGCGGAGTGCAGTCTTTCTGCTACAGGAGGGGGTGCATGCAGACACATAAAAGAATGTTTTATTGTTCTCCATCAGGTCAGATTTTTAAAATGTTTGCACGTGCAATTTGCTTACACCAGCCAGTTTTTTGAACACTTGTTTGGGGGAAGGGGGGGGCAGAAAACTCCAGAACATCATCAGAATTTATAACTAGAGGTGTGCCAATTCTCTGGGGGTGAAATCAAACCATTCCGAACACATAATGCTCAGTTTCCAAGAGACCTGAGCTGAAGCTTTCTAACCCCAGTAATGCTCAGGATATTCATAACTTTGTGCAGTCAGCCTGGTGGGTTGGACTGCCCGGAGAGATGGAACACATGCAAATGATGGAATTCTTTGCAAGTGAGCATCTTTCAAATACTGCCTCTACCAACTGTAGTGTTCTAAACCCTTCAGATTTTTCTCTCCGCCTGAAAGTCTGGTCGCTCGGAGTCTCTGTCGCCCTCTTTCGCGTGAAGAAACATAATAAAATCATCAAAACCATAAGGACATTTAATTTCTTTTACTGCTTCTACTGATTGTCAGTTTAGATCTAGTTTATTATTAAAGTAGTTGTTTTTTCTCCGTTCCTCACGGTTCGGCATAACCGTGAGGGATCCGAGTTAGTTTAGTTTAATTTCGGTTCTCTGACTAAAGAACTTATATAATTATCGCTAAATTTTTGGTCCTTACAAAACTTTATTTGTAACCGTTTTTATTGGTTACAGAACCGCTGAACTGGTTCATATTTCATCTCCCTGCTCGGTTCCTCCGGTTCCCTATCGGTTCCAGAACCGACCGCAAAAAAAAAATGTTAAAAGCTGTTTAAATAACCACAACAGTATCTATTTTTTTGCGGTTGGTGTTTTTCCTCTTTGCTTTTCACCATGGCAGAGAAACCTAAGAAGAGAACCGGGGAGCCAGCGTTTAAAAACTGTTTAAAGTATGGAGATGTATTTGCCAAGGCAGACAAGCACACCTTATGTGTAGCTTGTCTGGGTTTTCAAACTATCTGGACCAGGAATGTGAAATATGTAAAACTTTTCAGATAAAACTGTGAAAGCGTGAACGCTAAATAAAAGTTTCCTAGAGTCCCTCAGTCTCTGACCAGCTGACACCCCAGTCTGTTGTGGCTGAACTCACAAGTGCTACTACCCCTGCCCCCCGATATGGGCGAAAAAGGGACAAAAAGAGGAAAAGAACCAGCTGACTCTCCGGTTCCCTCAAAGAAAACAAAGAAACTTAAACATGCAGAACCCCCTCCTGTTAACCCAGGGACTTCTGCGCAGGTGTCTGTAATGCCTTCAGCTCAGGAGATAGTTCAGGCATTCAAAATTATTCAGGCTCTGCAGAGCATCATCCCTCAGCCTTCTGCCCCCTCACAGGGTCCCCAGGTTGCTAGTACTATGTTGCCCTCTGCACCGGAGCAACTATATTTTGAAGAGGATGATGAGCCTTATGAGGAGGACAAACCTATCCCTCCAGAAGTGTCCCCTGAGCAGGATTTTGGCTTGCCTCCCAGGGTATCTGAGGATTTTTCCTCCCATTTTTCCTTTGTAAGGAAAATGGCAGATGCCTTAGATATCGCCACAACAGAGCAAGTGGAGGATGAGGAGGAAACTGAGTACCTTAATATAATGGGTTTAACACCCACAAAGGCCCTCCTCCTCCCAGTATATAAATTTTTTAAGAAGGATGCTATGAAGCTCCTGCAGACCCCTAATTCTAGTCCTCCAATCGACAGGAGAATAGACAAAAAGTACCAGTTGGATAGGGAGGGAACTGACTTCCTCTTCTCCCATCCTGACCATCAAGGTGTAATACAACAGGCAGCCTGTGATAAAGCTAAAGTCCCTCTGTCCTCACATCCACCGGACAAGGACTCCAGAAAATTGGACAGTATGGCCAAAAAAGGCTATTTGTCAGCCTCACTGGCCATGAGACAGGCTACTTTCCAAGCGTATGCTGCCCAGTATCAAAAATCCCTGTGGCAGTTGGTACTGGCAATGTCCATGAAAGCCACCTCACCCTTGTCAGATGACCTGGCTGAAACTGCCAGGTTTGGGCTAGAGGCGGCTAAGTACCAGTTCAAATGGCTGCTGATTTGAATGACACTGCAGCCAGATGGATAACTAACACAGTGGCTCAGAGGAGGTTTGCTTGGTTTGGGGCTACAAACCTCCCACTCTTGGTCTGTCGAAGGCCCTGATTTTCCATTAGAAGAAATTCTCTCTTTGGGAATCCACGGTGGCCTATAGGAAAAAGGTGGATCAATATAAGGCTACTTATAGAAGTAACTCTGCCAGAGACAGAGCTTCTTCATCCACCAGGCCCTATGGAAGGGGGGCCAGGGGTCGCTCTTTCATGACAAGACCTTTTTTCCAGCCAGTAGCCATGCCCCAATACCAGCAATACCCCCAACAGAGCTACTCTAGGGGTAGGGGTAGAAGGGGCTCTAGGCAAGGGTCTCAGGCACAACCTCAACCCCAGCCTAAACAGAACCCCTGAGATGCAGGCCGCCTCCTCCCTCCCTACCTGTTGGAGGCAGACTGTCCCATTTCCTCCGCCTTTGGTCAACCATCACCACAGGCAAGTGGGTGTTGGAAGTAGTGGGCAAAGGTTTGTCTCTGGACTTCAAATTTCTTCCTCAAAAAAATTCCAGGGTTCCCATCTCTCCTCCCCTAGCACAGACTTCATTGCTAGAGGCAGAGGTTCAGAAGCTGCTACAGCTCAGAGCAGTGGAACCAGTTCCTACAACCCTGAGAGGAAGAGGTTTTTACTCAGATACTTCCTAACAACAAAGAAAAATGGGGAGTGGAGGCCAATTTTGGATCTCAGAGCTTTAAACAAGCGCCTGGAAAAGCCAAAGTTCAAAATGGTAACTTTGGCTCAGATTTTGCCAACAATCCAAAAAGGGGACTGGCTGGCATCTCTGGACTTAGAAGATGCCTATTTTCACATCCCCATAAAAGAATCTTTCAGGAAATATCTCAGATTCAGACTCCCATCAGGTCATTATCAGTTTGCAACCCTGCCCTTCGGCCTTTCCTTGGCACCAAGGGTGTTTACAATATGCCTAGCAGCTGTGGTGGCATTTCTTCGAAGACAGGGAGTGACTGTTTTCCCATATCTGGACAACTGGCTGGTGGTGGGCAAATCACCAGAACAAGTCAGAACCTCTCTAAAGCTCACACAGGATCTTTTGGAGTCCTTGGGTTTTATAATAAACCAGAACAAATCTGTCTTCACCCCTACACAGACTTTACAGTTCATAGGGGCAGAGATCAGTACTCTACAGGCCAGGGCCTTTTTGCCACTGGACAGGGTGCAAACCCTTCAGGCCATAGCAAATTCCTTCAAGTTGCACAGGCAAAAAACAGCCAGGCAATTCCTGCAGCTCTTGAGTCATATGGCTGCATCCACAGGCACAGTGCAGGGTTCCAGGTTTCACATGAGAGACATTCAGTTTCATCTCAGGAATCATTGGAGTCAGAAAAAAGATCCCTTTTCAAAACTCATTCCAGTGACAAGGCCTCTGTTACAAGCCCTTTTGTGGTGGAAAAAGGAATCCAACCTAAGGCAAGGAGTCCCTTTTCAGAAGGAGAATCCTTCACTAGTCCTCACGACAGATGCATCCCTTCTGGGCTGGGGCGCCCATCTGGGGGAGCACACAACTCAGGGTACCTGGACAGAAGCATAGTCCCTCCAGCATATAAACTTGCTGGAACTCAGAGCAGTACAGCTGTCACTAAAAGTTTTCTCTACACTGGTGATGGGCAAGGTGGTACAGGTCAGAACAGACAATACCACCACTATGTGCTACATAAACAAGCAGGGAGGCACCAGATCAGGTCCCCTATGCACAGAAGCCATGAAAATTTGGACTGTGGCATATTCTCTAAAGCTGTCCCTGCAAGCAATCCATCTGCCAGGAAAGGACAATACCTTTGCAGACACACTGAGTCAAATCAATGAGTCCCATCACGAATGGACACTGAACAAGCAGGTGGTGCAGGTAATTTTCAGGAGGCGGGGCATTCCAGAGATAGACTTGTTCGCATTCCACCAGAACCACCAGTTGCCTCAGTATTGCTGCAGACCACCAGCCCAGGGCACAATCCCTCTGGATGCCCTGGTACTGGACTGGTCAGGCAAGTTTCTTTATGCCTTCTCCCTTTTCCTCTGGTTTTCAGAGTACTACTGAAGCTCAAATCCCTCTCAGCTTCTCTGATCTTGATAGCTCCAGTTTGGCCCAGGCAGCCATGGTACTCTCTTCTGCTCTCCGTGTCAGTGAGCAAACCAATAAGTTTGCCTCTCAGGCACAATCTCCTGACCTCCAATCAGGGAACATTGTTGTACCCAAATCTCAAGCCCCTCCACCTCAAGGCATGGCTCTTGAGGAATTAGAGTATGCAGACTTGAACCTTTCTGAAGCTGTACTAACTATCTTGAAAGGTTATAGGAAGCCCTCCACTAAGAAAACGTATTCTGCTAAGTGGAAATGATTTTCATTTTGGTGCTCTGGTAGGAATTTCACCCCAAATGACACAGGAGTCTCAGTGGTGTTGTATTATCTGACTCACTTACACTCACAAGGTCTACAACCCAGTTCTCTAAGGGTTCATCTTGCAGCAGTGTCTGCATACCTTTCAGCTAGGACAAAGGTGTCAGTAGCATCAGATCTCATTTTCAAAAGATTTTTTAAAGGCCTGATACATTTGTATCCTCCTCACGGGGCACCAGTGCCCGCTTGGGATCTTAATATATGTATAGATAGATTAATGAGGGCTCCTTTTGAGCCCATGGCTACAGCCCATTTAAAGTATGTTACCTGGAAAACAGTTTTTCTGGTAACAATTACCTCAGCATGAAGAATCAGCAAGCTTCAGGCTCTCTGTGTTGACCAGGACTACATCTCCTTTCACAGAGATAAGGTAGTCCTCAGAACAGACAATTCCTTCCAAGGTCATTTCAGACTTGCATCTGAACCAATCAATCACTCTGCCTTTCTTTTTCACAGACCATACAAGCTCTGGTGAAAGAAGACTCCACAGTCTGGATGTGAAAAGAGCTCTCAGCTATTACATGACAGCTACTAAGGGCCATAGGCAAGACAAAAAACAAGTTTTCCTTACATATGGGGATGTCAGAATGAGCAAACCAGCCTCAAAAAGATCCATTTCTTGATGGATTGTCCAGTGTATTGAATTCTGCTACACTAGAGCAGGTAGGGAGTCCCCAGCTGGGCTGAGGGCACACTCGACAAGAGGTACAGCTGCCAGTCTTGCAGCTGCTAGGGAGGTTCCATTATTGGATATTTGTAAAGCAGCTACTTGGAAATCAGTACACACCTTTACAAAGCATTACAAATTGGATGTTTTGTCCAGAAGTGATGCCAGGTTTGGCACAGCAGTCCTGCAAAGTCTGTTTCCAAAATAAGTTCTGTGCCCACCTCCAGGAGTACTGCTTGGTAGTCTGCACAAAGTTATGAATATCCTGAGCATTACTGGGGTTAGAAGAAAAAATTACTTACCATAGTAATCTTCTTTCTTCCCAGTGATGCTCAGATATTCATAATTCCCTCCCATCCTCCCCTTCCAGAACTTCAGCCTCTGCATTCCGCATGCTAGTGCCACATAGCCATACCCTTCTGGGTACACTTCTCTATACCAGATAGATTTTAACAGAGTTTTCTGTCTCTCTTAACAGTTTTCTCACTGTCTGGTGAACACCATTGTTATTTGATGTAGTTCCTCCTTAGGAGGTTTTTTGGGTAAATTGTTTTTATTAGGGTAATCCTAAAAAATGTTTTAATTAATTAGCTGTTGGATTTTTTTCATAATGCCTGACTTCCAGGCTTCTTACAGATCTGAAGGGTTTAGAACACTACAGTTGGTAGAGGCAGTATTTGAAAGATGCTCACGTGCAAAGAATTCCATCATTTGCATGTGTTCCATCTCTCCGGGCAGTCCAACCCACCAGGCTGACTGCACAAAGTTATGAATATCTGAGCATCACTGGGAAGAAAGAAGATTACTATGGTAAGTAATTTTTTCTTCCAGCGTAGCTCAGATTCGACTTTTTTTTTCCTCTTGTTGAGCTCCTGCCTGTCATGTGACAGGTGAGAGCTCGTCAGTTGGCAGTTTAAGTGAAAATACCCTGGTTTGCACATGTGCAAACCGCAGTATAGCTGGAAGAGCTCTCCTCCTCATGCCATTTGAGTTGAGTCACCGAGGACAGAGGAGCTCATTCAGTCAAGCGAGTGAGCGGTCAGGCGGGAAGGGAAGGGAAGGGTCTCCGACCGTAGTCAGAAACAAGTGTGTGGAGGAGTCGGACACTTTGTGAGCACTTGGCACGAAAAGAAAAATGAGCATAAAAAAAAAAATACAAAACAACAAAACATTGAGAGCATCGGTTGGGGACTCAGGAGGGATGTGGGTCAGAGACTGGGCAGTGGGAGTGCAGTGCTCCAAGCAGCTATGAGGGAATGAAGGGAAGGGTCTTGCCTGGACCAGTTTCCACTCACATCGCCAATGAAACAGAGAGTCAGAAAACTTAATAAAAAAAAAATTGAGAGGGTCAGGACTCTGTCTGGGGGGGGCGGATAGTGCAGACTTGCAGAATTGTGTGCTGTGAATGAGCTTGGTGGGGCATCCAGCAGCAGACAATTCCAAATTTCCCAGTGCCTCCACTTGCACACTGTGTGACTCTGAGCAAGTCAGTTAACCTCCTCAGTGTTTCTGGGTCACCCCTGAAAACAGGCACCTGTGCCTAGTAGGCCTAAGCTGAGAGAACATTGACTGAGCTTATTCAGCCCAGCAGGGATACTGGGCCGGCATACTGTGAGATACTGGCTGAGGAAGTCACAGTGTAACCAGCCCAAAGGGCAGTGTCACCAGCCATTTCCCACATAAGCAGGACTCAGACAGGACGGATCATATATATTTTTTTGTGTGTGTAGTCCTGTCAAATAAGGGCTTGCATGTTGCATCACATGTGAAATGTTTTGGCAGGAGGGAGGGAGCAGCCTGGCAGTTGAGTAGCCTCTGTCTGCACAGTGTCTCCAGCCATTTCCCACACAAGCAGGAGTCGGGACAGGGACAGGAGGGACATATTTTTTTTTGTGTATTCCTGTCAAATAAAGGCTTGTGTTATGTGTGAAAGGTTTTTTTCTGGGGGGAGGGCAGCCTGGTAGTTGAGTATTTTTTTTTCTGTGTGGTCCTGTCAAATAAAGAAGTTGCGTGATTGTCACATGTGAAACGTTTTGGAGGGAGGGGGCAGCCTGGCATTTGAGTGGCCTCTGTCTGCAGTGTCACCAGCCATTTCCCACACAAACAGGGGTCAGAACAGGCTGTACTGCTATACTCAGCTGTTACTTGCTTCAGCCTATGTCCCATTACTCAACATGTTTTGTCTGCTGTCATTTTTTTCTAGGAATTTAGTCTGAAAGCTAATGAAACTATGTGCTTATTCAACCCAAGCCAGGTCACCTGCATGGAAGCGTGATGCATTTCCTCTGGGCCTTTGGGGGGGGGTCATCTTCATTTTGGCCAATATTTGACATGTCACCCTGCTTCTACCTGCCCCATCACAATTAGTAAGCAATTACCTCCCGCCATGCCGGCAACCCAGGTCCGGAAATGAACATGGGTTGCTTGGGGGTCAGATGGGGGAGGAAGGATTGAGCATCCATAGGACTGCTCTCCTCCCTCAGGAAGGGGGGGGGGGTTACGTGACCTACTGGTCATGTGCCACCTGGAGGTGGCCGGGTGGCAGTGCAGTTTGTGCCGCAGAAAGACAGTCCATGCACAGGTGTTTGAGGACATCTCCAAGGAGACGGAGCTCACCCGTTATGCCATTGCACGTGTGTGTGGTTCAAGGGAGAAAAACCAAGGAGGAAACCCCCTCTGGTTGCAAGATGACATCTGATCCCTCGCAGGCCCCACACTGGCAACCGGGCACCCTGCCACATGTCCTGAAAGCCTTAAGGTTGTCGGCGAGAAGGTGAGTCCCAGAGAAGCTGGGTGACAGAGATGGGAGGACTGGACAGAAGGGGGCAGGTCAGGGGTGATCAAGGGATAAAAAACGGATAAAAAAAAAGAGAATTGGTGCCAACCTGCTGGCACAGTGGTAGCGCCACTGCTTGTGATGCTGGCAACCCGGGTTCAGGAACAAGCCTGGATCATCGGAAGGCTGGCCGGGGAAGGAAACTTGAGAGTCCAAGGGACCACTCGTGTCCTCCAGGGAGTGGATGGGGAGCTGGCTCATGCATGCCTGGCCTCTAGCAGTGGCTGCAGGTGCACCAAGCTTGAGCCTTGTCTAGGGGGAGGCATGACAGATGTCAGTGTGCGTCCTGACATCACAGCATATGTCATGTCTCCATAGGGATTGCATTACTAGGAGAAAAAGTTCAGCCCCAGCACACCACCACCAATGAAGGGCTAGCATAATACTGGCCTTCACCCACCAGCTCCATGGCTTGCAGCAAGCCTGACGAGATTGAAGGTACGAGGGCTTGCAGGGGGGATCCAACTCATCCCCATCTGGGGGTATAACCAAGGTTCCATGAGGGATTGCCTGGGTACACAGTGCTCCAGTCAGGAGATGTCGGATGGTAGTGCCAGAGACTGGAGGAGGAGGCATAAACAGACATTACAAAAAAAGAAAAAAGAATTGGTGAGCAAATGGTTCCTCTTGACTGTTAACGCAGCAATATTCATTGGTCACCAGGTAGCTTTTTCAGCAAACGGGTTTTTCTAGCAAAAACATCAATATACCAATTTTCCTTTTCATTTTCTTTCATTTCTGAATGCAGATACAGGATTTTGAAGTGAGTTCCTGCTTCAGTGACATGTCCCCCATGAAAAAAGTAAATATTTTGGCATAGTGTTTGGCAGTTTATCTTCGGAAACATGTGGCAGTGCCATTCTAATACAGCCACAGTATGAATCTAATATGTACATTCACCACCTAACCTCCATAGAAGGGATTTGTTTTAAAAATGTGAGTTACGGCCATCTTTAATGACTTAAATCATTAATTACAACATTAGCTATAAAATCTGTTTTAAAAATATCTGAGAAAATTAAAAATACACTGATGAATCTAACAATTTCAGAAATACTTTTTTTGCTACACAACTATCTAATAAAATGCTTTCCCAGCTAACAAAAAACTGCTGCTTTAACAGGTCGACTGCTGCATTTCTGCCATTTTATTTGGTTTGGCACATGAATTAGGTCTCTGAAAAGCTCACTGATTTAAGTGGTCAAAATCAGATCTTTTTAAGGGCGTTGACTTGGAAGCTCAGTTATAGTGATTTTCTGTTTTAACAAGAAGAAATTCTTTCACGGTTTCATGCGTTTAAGAGCGCAAGCTAGTACTGTGTTACTGTTTGCGAATCAGTACACAGGCTTTTATTTGCACAACCATATCTGTTCCTTTTAGCGTTGATCCCCTGAAATGTATTCTGCTGAATTATTAAAGAGTGAAGAGACACAGCTGGGCCTGCATTATAAGCAAATTTATTTTAGGACACTCTCACCCTTAAGGAACACATTTAATTTGTTAAAAAGAATAAATTAACATAGAACAGAAGCACATCTTCATCTTACAACATTTCTGAAGGGTTGAAGAACCCCCACTCCCCCTTCTACACACAGACACACACACACAGCCAAACTGTAGTCATCATTAAAGGATTTAACAACGAGCCAACAGCATTGTGCCAGGGTCAGGAGGTGTGACACATTCAGTGTGTGGTGGCAGCAGCGACTACTCGCCCTCCTCACAGGAAGAGAGCATCCTCTAGGTTGCTCCATTTTACTCCCCCCCCCAGCCACCCACCCCTGGTGACCTGAGCTTGTTCCTAAATTCAGGTCACCGGCATCCCAAGACGTAGCCCTACCCTTGCACTGACAAGCTGGCATATGTAGCCCACCATGAGCTGTGAAGCTACCTTAAGGCTTGGCTTCCTGTCCATGCTCACCTCCTGGTGCAGGAAGTCAGGGCACCAGATGTAAAAGGGCCTGGGGCTCCAGGTTCAGGGCTTCCTGTCAGTCCACCACTTCATGGGACGTGCTCAGAGGATGGGAAAAGTAGGGCTTCCTGTCAGTTTGCCCTTCTGGAGGTGGCTTGGGAGTGGGTAGTGAGGAGATGGAGTAAGAGAAAAGGGTGATACCACCTTTGGGGAGCAATGAGTTGCCTCACTTGGCTGCTATTAGTGTTTGAGTTTTTGTCCACACAGTTTTACCCAGAACAGACATGGATCCCCAGGGTGGTGCCATGGTTCTGAGGTGATCACCTCACTTGTCACACAAACCGACTGCACACATTTTTTTTTTGGGGGGGGGCAACCAGCCACAATGACAACAGCTCTGCTGAGTTTTAGGGCCTCTGATCAGACAAACTACCTTTGTGCCAAGCCCACAAAGGGGAGGGCATCGAACCAAGAGACCCCGATTCTGGAATTGTGGTCCCAAGGTAATGTAACACGAAATGTCTAACTTATTTAACAGGATTCTTCCTGAAAAACAAACTACGTAGCATGTGTTTGGGCAGGATCACCCATAAAAATCTGTGGTGCTGGGCGGGATGCTGGTTTTATTTGTTTGATTCTCGGATTAGCACCTTTGAGCTTGCAAGCTCATTTGCAAAGGTTCCACGTTGGAAGAAAATAAAAAAAAGTCCTGGTTATCAGAACTTGTGGTAATCTTGTTTAACATTAACCCTTTTTAGCATCATATAACATGAATTCAGATGTGTGGGACTGATTACTAATGGACGTGTTTTGCTTTAATCATATTTGCTACAGATACTCTGCAATTCAAGGATAGACATTGAGCTGAATGGGAGCATTTTTGGACTTGAACTTTTAAAAAACAGTGCAGGTCTGACCTGTTGAGGTTGTTTTTTTGTTTTTTGTTTTTTTGTTACAGGGAGGAACAGGAAACGGCACCATTTTCAGCCAGAATTGGGGCCAAAGATCACGTGACACACCACCACCAACAGCAGGCGAGTAGGAAGCAGCTTCTCCTGCTTAAAAACAAGTGGTATTCACTGAACTGAGCAGTTTGGAGGGGGAGGCAGCGCCAGGCTCCTGAGCCATATGGAAGCATTTTCAGACTTAGACTTGCACTGTTTTTTAAAAGTTATTTTGTTGAGTGTTTTTTTTTGTTTGTTTGTTTTTGCAGGGGAGGAAGAGGAAATTACACCATTTATGGCCAGGGATCATATGACACATCACCACCAATAGCAGGCAAGCAGGAAGCAGCTTGTCCTGCTTAAAAGGCAGCACTCCTAACATGTCCCATTCTTGTTCATGTCCCATAGTGTGAGTGGAACAGAACAGTAGTGGAGGATTGGTGTCTTAGGCATCAGCAGGTGTCTGCAGGTTATAGCAGGCATGCAGGGAACTGTGCCAGTCCTGTAATCTAAGGTAGACTACATGTATACTTGCTGCTGCCAGAGTAAGGAACTGCAAGAACTAATGGGAACAGATATAACACCCTATCTAGGGTAAGGGTAAAAAGGGCGAGTAAAAGAAGCAAAAGGGAAAACACCTATCTAGGGTCAAGTAAACAAGGGAAAAACAAAACAAAAAAGGAAATCTGGAAAAATTCTTATTGAAAGGAAAATGTTTTAAAAACCTTCTCTAGAGTAAAAGAACAAAGGAGTATATAAACCAAAAAAGGGGAGATTTAGGAACACCCTATCTGGGGTAACAGCGCAAAGTTCTTTTCCAGGATCATAGGGAGTGCAGAAATGGGAATGTGGGGAGTGGTGCAGACAGTGCAGTGGCTGTGGAGCAGCAGTCTTCAGAGAGACCTTTTGAAGACTAAGGTGCTGTCCCATCTGCATGCACCTATCTAGGTGGAGGGCACTAGACTCTGAGCCAAGTTGGCTAGGATTCCAGAGCCTCTTCCCCCAACCAGGGGCAACCAAATCTACCACCGTTGCCTCAGAAGGTGCAAAGGAAGAGGGCTGGCTGGACTGTGGTGGGCTCCAGGAGGGCGGGGTGGTGATTCAGGAGCACATTCCTCAGCTGGTACCGCTATGCAACTTATTCGCCACTCTGGTGGGACGGGACTGTCAGGAGGAGGCACCCGTGCTAGTGGCCAGGGAAGATGTGAGGGTCCTCTATCGGGGAGGCCCCAGGGTGGGAGGTAGAGGACCCCTGCACAGGAGGCAGCAACTTCTGTTGGGGGACTCAATCATTAGGGGGGTAGCTTTGGAAGCAGGATGGGAGGGAAAGAGGGAGGTGAGGTGCCTACCTGGTACTTCGCCATGGAGAGATGGAGAGCAGATCCTGAGGATCGCTAGAGTGGTGGAGCAGGAGGGGGGAAGCTGGATGTCGCTGTCCATCTGGGGACTAATGATCTATTGCAGCAGGGGTGGTGCAGGATAAATTTAGGGATCTGTGGAAGGACCAGTGGAGCTCGCACAGTGGCCTTCACTGAGATGCTACCTGTACATGGTCCGGGGGGAGACTAGGGAACACTGCACTAGGGTCTTCAATGAGTGGCTGAAATCATGGTGTAGGGAGGAAGGTTTTGGCTACATCGGGGACTGTGATCCTACATGAGGGGATAGAGGCTTGTACGAAGGAGATGGTCCCCATCCATGTGGGAGAGGAACAGCAGTCCTGGGTAGAAGGTTTAGATGCTACTGGGATGGGCATTTAAACTAGCCAAGAGGGGAGGCAGAATAAATGAGGGAAGCAGAGATTGCCCCCCCCCCAAGAATAGAGCAGCAGGGAGGAGAGCAAGGTGGAAATTAATTCCCTGGGGTAGAGGTGTGTAAGAACAAGAGGGAGGGCAAGACTGGTGGGTCAGGAGGTGGATCTAAAGTGAAGAGTAGGTAGGCTTAAGGAGGGTAGGCAGAGGAATAATGAAAAAGGGAGGACAGTACTGGAAAATGGGAGGGGTAAAGGAAGGAAAGGTAGAATGGGGGACAGGAGGACAAAAGGAGTGGAGAGTCATGTGCGCCAGTGCAAGGAGCCTGGGGAATAAAATTTCTGACCTTGAAGCAATCATTACAGAGGCAGACCTGGATCTGGTGGCCATAACAGAGTCATGGAGCACCGACAACCCCAGCTGGGAAGTGGCCATAACAGGCAACACCATGTTCCAGTAGGACAGGTCAGGGAGGAAAGGTGGAGGGGTTGTTTTATATGTGAGAGAAGGTAAAAAGGCCACAGAGGTAGAGGAACACGGGGTTGGGGGGGGGGCAGAAAAGCTTGCAATACTTTGCATCGACTTGTGAAAATTCCTTTTGTTGATTATATAAGTTCTCAGGTCAGTCTCGGCACACCTTTAGTTAACGATGTCCTGATATTTTCCCTGTGGCTGCTCTCTCTTTTTGAGTGATTTTTTTTTCCCTTGGTGAGTTAACACAGCATTCTAGGTGATGTTATAAGCTGTGCTGTTAAGATGTCCCAAAATTGGAGGAGAATTAATACGCTTATATATGCTCCCATTAAGAACATCCCCAAGGGCCTGTTAACCACCCCCATTAAGGTCACTCTCCAAGTGCACGCCCAGTTATGTGCTACAATCCAGGTTTCTACAGTGAGATGTATCTCAATCTACACTTAGAAATCCTAATTTTAAAATTGGAGGTAAGCCTCTTCAGGAAACTTTCTGGCCATTCAACCCCAAATTTAAAGATGCCAATCTGTTGAAGGAGCATAAGTTGCTGACATTTCAAGAAGCACGTTTCAAGTATAATCGTCCTGCTTCATACTATTTTAAATACTTTCAACTTTCACACATGCTTTTTCATCATTTTGGGACAGGACTTTGGCATCAGAATTTAACAGGTTTCATATTATCAGTCAGTCCATCTCCTCCTACATCACATCTCATCTCATTTTTCTACCGTCTTCTGCAAGATGCATTGGAGAAACTAGGTGGACAGCCACATTATATATGGGATTGGGTACTGCCTGTTACTTCATCTACACCTAGGTCATGGTCCAAAATATGGTCCCGCTTATACAGAGATGTAAAGTGGGATAGGTACCATCTACTACAATTTTATGTAATTCATGATCTGTACTACACTCACGTCCAGCTGCACAAATTAGGGAAACTTGCTTCCAACCTATGTTCCAGATGTGGAATTCAATCTGGTACATTACTACATATACTATGGGAGTGTGATAAGGTTTCCCCGTTGTGGACGGCCATTAAGTCTAAATTAGATCCCTCACTGGGTCTCTCAGATGCCTTTACTCCAAAAAATCTACATCCTGGGGGACCACGAGGGATCACTGATTAGCAACCAATGTAAGCACATGGCCATTTCGTCGCTGTGCACAAAAAAAAATAATACTACGCCACTGGCTAGACCTAAAGGTTCCTTCCCTAATAGAATGGCTACATGAAATTCTCTTTGCCTTACAAGCAGAGAATCTTATAGCTCAAATGTCAGAAGGTCACAATATTACCAAAGGGTATGGGCTCCTTTGCATACCTTATTTACCACCTATTTTTTACCATACATGCAGTTACGATATATTCAATGATGATAAAGTCTCTCTACTAATTGTCTTCCTATTTTCTCTGGCTATATGATATAGATCTGCATACCATGGGGAGGAGGGGGGAAGAGGGTTGGGGGGGTTGTAGTTTGTTGACTGTTTACTGTTGTATCTATATCATTCCTGTTAAGTAGGAACACCCATATAATTTCTATGTTAACTTCTGACATTACCAGATTGTCATGACTATGTAAGTTGTGTTTATCCTGTTACTTCTGTACAACAACAGTGTCTACTTGCTGGAAAATTGTAAAACTCAAAGTGTACTGAATTTGAAAAAACAAATTGGAGGAGAAATCGCTCCACTCAGTGCCATTGTTTGTAAGTATAAAAAGATCAAATGAGACTTAAACACTTATTAATTGTAACAACAACAAAAAAAAAAATAACTGGTGCTCCCTAACAATATATCATAAAACCTCAGTATAAATTGTTGACTATACCCAAATAATCTACAGCTTCTTGATAAAGAAAACATTAAACTATATTTAAATACCTTATTTATTTATTATTAACAAAATTGGAACTCACTCTTTTGTGTCTGTCGGTTATATTTCACTGTTACCTCAACCAGTAATTCAGTTCCTTTATCTACAGCTTTAGGATATACTGGCGATAACCCTGTTACTACAGGGAAAAGCGCATGTTAGCTGAGTAGCTTGTGTTGGAAAACTAAATCACTAATATGATATATACTACTTTTTAGACTGTTACTAAAATTTCAGCAGTCTTGCATCTGATGATTTGCTCGCTCAATGCTATCTTGGTGTCTGAGCTAACCAGTGAGTGCCATCAGTAATATACTGTTTTGCATACCTGACCTACGATGACTGTGTGTTAGCTCACTGATTGGTCCATGCTCAGAGTGGCACAATATTTAAATTTTCCCTTTTCTTTTTTTATGTTTTCCAAAACAATCTAAATTTTCTTTGTTACATATAGACATGCAAACAACGCCCAACTACTAGACATAATCTATAACAGACTGGTAAGGTTTGCACTCCCGTACGATTATAACACACATCACTGCTTAATCTGGTTCAAGGTCAGTTGGCATTCATCTGTATCCCCCTCCCCCGGGTCGTGCCTGAAAATAGGCAGGATTTGTCTAGTGCACTTACCCGGTCAACAAAAACTAAATAAATAAATAAAAATAAATAAAATGTATCAAAGGCTAGGTAGGATGATTACCCCTGGAAAGAAGGAGAAAATGGATCTGGGCAACCAACCCTGGTGCAAAAAATCTTAAAAAATAATACACCCCTGTGTCTAATTGAACAATTTGTTAAACGAAATCATAACTTCTCGCTGAGAAATAAATGGGCTAGGGGAGTAGTCATTCCTAAACTAAAAAAAAAACAGTAAGGAAAAATGTATTTCCAATATAAGGCTGCGAACACATGGAATGAGATTTGCCACAATTACGGGAGATAGAACTCTCAACTAGAACCTTCAGCACTGATATGCAACAGGAATTATGCTATAGATGTGAATGTTATAAGTGAAAAGTATCTTTAAACGTGTTTGCATAGATCCATAAGTTGTAAGTGTTTTTTTTATGTCTTTGTCCTTTGTCTTTTTTAGTCATTTATGTGAAACTTGAATGTTCATGTAAGATCAAACAGGAACACCTTGTAAATGGGGTATAAATTGTCATAATAGTGTGAATATGTGACAAGCCCGGTGTAAAAATAAAACTTACTACTACAAAAAGAATTGATTAAAATGAATATCTATACCAACCTTCTTGTCTTTCTATTTTTTTTTTACTTTCTTTTTATCCTCCTCTACTACCTTCGTCGCTCCACTCAATGAGCTCTCTCAGGCCCTCTACTACTGCCTTGGTGTCAGCCCCTAGAGTGCTAGGCTAGCTCCGGCATTATTCTTTGAGGCCCAGATAACCCCCTCGGGTGGGGCAGGGAAGGACCCCCTTAACCCCCTGACATCAGTGGAGTGCCAGCACAGTGGAGTCTTGCCCTTGGACTTGTGGCGAGGATGACTGGAGAGAAGTGTCACCTAGGCACGGCGAGGGATTTTTCCTTTCTTTTCTGTCCCTGACATCAGCATACAATGAGGACCAACGAGCCATGCACACACTGAGATGTGTGCACGTTCCTGTCCTCTGCCAATGTCAACCCCAAAGCTATTGCTTTCCCCTTACCGCACCAGCACCAACCAAGCCACCCCAGGTGGTGGTGGTGGTTTAGCAGCGGGGCCAGCTTCCCACCCCTCTCCAGAGAAGGAGAGCAAGCCGTCGGGCACTCAATCCTTCTCCCCCCAGCCAACCCCCGGCAGCCCGAGTCCATTCCTGAACCCGGGTCACTGGCGTGGTGTAAGGTGTGGCGTCCAGTGCCTAAACCCTCAGCACCACTGGGCTGACATTCTTGTCTTTCTAATCCATATTATTACAGCCTGTGTACCAGTCAATATGTGCTTAATACATGCTCCATGTTCCAAATGTGCTTAAGTAAAAAAAAAAACCCTATACCAACTAAATCTTCCACCAAGGATAATCAAAATGAACAAACTGACATTGCAAAAGGATATCTATTATCCATGTAGAGGTACCGTAACGCTATATTTACTGCAGCACCCTAATCCATACTATATGATGTGGGTTTTACACAACACAGTTTTGCAACCCTTATTCCGTCTTTCCAATTTTGTATGCTCTGTGTGCTCTTCTCGTTCTCTTTCAGCAAGCTCTTTGCACTCTCCACACCCGACTCCGCTCGGCTGTGTCTCCATTCTTCACTCTACAACTTTGTTCTGGCCATTGCTCTAGCCATGGTCCTCCGTCCCCTTGGTCCATTTGGTCTGCTCAATCTACCTCTGCTTGTCTCAGCTAGTCAAATGGCCCCTGAGCCCTTGCTCAGCTCCCGTCTCACTCCAACTATCCTTTGCTGTGTCCTCTGCTGTATTGCTGTACTACTTGGATCTCCACATCTCTCTGGGACTTTCCAAGTAATTCCTTTAGACACTCTCTGGGTGCAGTTTTAGGTTAAAAGGGTAGAGAAAATACAGTTTTGGGGGAACCGATAAAGTATTTAAAAAATATACATAACTCTCTCTTGATAAAAGCCTTGGCAGTGATGGCATACTGGTTATTATTCTTGTATTCAGCCCAAATTTGCCTGCTTTGCTCTTCCACAATGCTGCAGCTCACTTAGATGCCATCCTGCCATCAGTAGTCCACTCTCTCCTACCAGGTAAACTAGACGTTGCCGATTACTGTTGTAATTGTAAGAACAGAACTGTTTTTTTCTGTGAGTGTGAGAGAAAACTCAAAAAATACTAATAAAAATGTAATATTTTATTTTAAAATTGAAATAAAAATTCACTTAAAATGTCAACAACGATTTAATCTGGTTCAGTGCTACTTGGTTTCTATATGTATCCCCTCTCCCCCCGGACAAGATTGAAAATAAGCAGAACTGCCTAGACATCCTTTCATGGTCAACAAAAACCAAAATAAATAAATAAAAAAGCACAGTAATTTAAAACCCTGGCTATGCCGATGAGAGCAGCCAGAGGTAGCAGGGGTAATTCACTTGCAAAGCAATCAGAATGTACTTTTCCCCACTGGGCAGTTGTCTGCCGTTCTGTCCAGTGGTGTGAGTCCCCCATGGAAGACTCCAGAGGCCTTCTAGGAATGCACTAGAAGCCCAAGGGACTAGACTATTGGAGAACACTCTGGAAGGAGGCTGCCTGACCCGGGGGGGGCGGGGGTTATAAAAGTAGAGCTGCAGGCTCCTAGGGGAAGAGGAGAGAGGAAGAGGAGAGAGGAAGACACTACAAGGGGGATCCATGCTGGCTGTGTGCAGGCCTAAACCCTACAGGAAGGAAATGAGGGAGACTGCTGAAGCTGCTGCCCAGTAGAGCAGATCTGCAGCACTACTGACAAAGAAAAGAGGACGAGGAACTGATGTTTGCATCGTGGGCCTGAGCTAACAAGTGGACTTCATTGCTGGCCCAGTGGCACAGTGGCTTGAGGCATTCATGTCTCCCTGCTGACACACCGCCGGCATGTGTTCGTGAATGGACTCGAGTCACTCAGGGGCCAGCCAAAAGAGGGAAGACGGAGCATCCATGGGACAGATTTCTTCCCTCCAGGAGGGGGGATATCACGACCTGCTGCTTAACTGACACCTAGAGGAATCCTGGTGGCAACACATGTGCAGTCTTGTCATCTGGGAAGGGCCAGTGTACGGAGTGCTGAAGGTGGATCTGCGGAAGTGCACCACGGATGCAAGCTGCACTCATTGCACGTCCAGCCATACCCCAGGGAGAAAAACATAGGTGGAAAATATGTAGGGTGGGCTTAATGAAGCCCAACCAGCGTGCCGGCGGCCCGCCTGGTCTCAGAGAGGAAAAGTAGGTGACAGACTTGGGACAGCTGTGTGTGTGTGTGTGTGTGTGACGGGAACAGGGCTGATATAGCCACCCAGCCTGCCACCGGAGGATAAAAACCTTTATAGAAAAAAAGTGGACTTCCTTCTGTGGCTGGAGGCATGTCACAGGATTTGCTGATAAGAACATATTAAAACAGGACTGAGAAGCCGCCCCTAAAAAGGGTACAATGTTTAATTCAGTGCAGATCTCTTTCACTGTGTTCTGTAAGATAGAATGTTTTTTTCTGTTCTGCAGAGGGCTATCTCTGTTTTAGAATACATTTAGAGAACTGTTTATCTGACTGGTGGATAAAGATTGTTACTGTTTTTTACTTACTGTGAATTAGGGTTTGGTGCTGACATTATATAATGCTGAGTACTAACTGTGCTGCTTGTAATTCTGGTACCCTGTAAGGTGACTGTGTATTATGTCTGCTACTCAGGAGAGGGAATCATTTCAGCCAACTGGTGCTGGGCCAGCAGTTACCATTTTGTTAAAAAAAGGTTAGTCATAGTTGTACTTTTTTTCTGTGGGAAGTAGGTCACACCAGGGAAAAGAACAGAACAAGGCTTTTTTTCCAGTTCATTTTAAGTACAGTAGTTTTTACAGGCGCCAGAAGTTATATAAGAAATAAGACATAACAACAACAACATAACAAATAGGGGAGGAACAGTCAGGGTGCTTCAAAGGAAAGAGGAGGGGGCCACTAGAGGGCATGGGTGGAAGCTGGAGGGGGGAAGATTCAGGGGAGAAAGGAGGAAGTGCTACTTCACTGAGAGGGTGGTGGAGCCATGGGATGCGCTGCCTAGGGGGCTGGTGGAGGCAGAGATGGTGGAGGGGTTCAACAGGGGGTGGGACAGGTACAGGGGAAGGGTTCTGGAAGCAAAATCCAATGCAGCGAGAATATCCAGAACTGGGAAGGGAGAAGCCAGAGAAGGCGAGGGGGGCAGCAAGATCAGCTCCCAGGGTGGGAGCTGACCAAACTAGCAGGCGCGAAAGACCGTTAGGCCTATTCTGCTGGCATTTTAGTATGTTAGTATAACATGGCGTTGGTAGAACTGTGACAAACACACACCCAGGGGCATAGTAAGGCATGAGGTCACAGGCTGAGTGACTTCAGCCCCTGTATGTGTGGCTGTCACAGTACTACCAACAATATGGAGTATCTTATTGCACTTATTAAATGGGTTTGTGAGGTACATTTTAAAAATAAAAAGACATTTAAAAGAAAAATATTTACCCATTGGTAGTACTGTCCCCATGCATGTGTCCTGGTCAATCAGGATGGAGGAATTTCCTTACCCATTTTATAAATTATAGCATCATGTATTTATTTATTTAGTTCTTATTCGACAGGTAGGTGCACTAAATGAGACATTTGCTATTTTCAGGCACGACCTGGGAGAATCACAGAACAGGAGGTAAACAGAAACATTATACAGGATGCAGGGTGAACAATACACACTTGTATATCTGTAAGCATATAAATACCCAAAGGAACAAAAATACAAAATATAATAACTGGGAGACAAAATACAAGGTATAGGACAGTAAAACAACAGTACAACACAGTAACAATACCATGGAATTGTAACCCCCTTGTTACCCGGGGTTACTAGAATCCCAGTAAGACCTAGTGGTAGGCAGGGAAGGCAGCTTGTGAAACTCCAGTTAAATGGGTTTCACACTGTCTCACTCTGTTCTCAGTCACAGCTGAGACTTGAGAGAAGACATCACCATAGAACTGTCGCAGTTGCATAAGCCACATTGGAATCTGCAGCTCAGGGAGTGAGTTAGAACTTTGGTAGTTTTCAAGTTCAGTTTCTGTTTACCTTCTGTTGGAGAAGGAAGTGTGTTCTGTTTACCTTTTGAAAGTGGTGGAGACGCTGTCCGGGTCCAGTGCCCCTCCTCCGGGGGTGGAAAAAAGTCCTCTGTGGATTCCAGGGCAATCCCCTATTTCCACTATACAAGAAAGCTGCCTGTTTACAGTTTCTGTTCTTGTATAACAGTGAAAGAAGTGGTACTTCACCTGTGGGGCACCTGCAACGAAAGGGTGAGTGTTTGCTCCATTTGAAGGGGCAAACCAATTGTTTCATCAGTTTGGACATATAAAGAAAGCTGGGATGTGGACTGCTATTTTGGGAGGACTATTTTACTAGGACAAACAAATAGAGCAGTCAAAAAGTCTAAAGTTTTAATGGATTTCAAGTAATGCTGTAGAGGGGGTGCTTCAGGTCATCCACCGTTTAATCTACATGTTAAAATTCTAAGTTTCTGTTTGTCCAGAGAAATGGCCGGGTATGGGCTGTGGGAGCTGGAGGTGGGAACACCCCCCATCTTTAGTAACCAGGTCCACCTCTACGGATTTCTACTGTGATTTGCTACTTGCCTCATGCACTTGGCCAGTGATGAGGTGGGTACCCAGACGTGGGTCGCAACTTGGAAAATCTCTCTAGGAGTCGCAGACTCTAAGTGGTGTGGGGAGCCACAGCTTGGGAAAATTATACTCCTTGTTTGATGGGAGTTTCCTTGTTTGATGGGAGTCCGAAGGAAGTAAGAAATTGAATCTCTCTAGGAGTCGCAGACTCTAAGTGGTGTGGGGAGCCACAGTTTGGGAAATATACTTCTTATTTGATGGGAGTCTCTCCAAGTAAAGTTTGGGTTCATTCTTCAAATGGACCGTCAGTCAAGTGGCCAGCAGGGGAACCGGGCCAGTCGGGCTGTGTATCCAAAGCGCATGCAAGTCCGGGCTGAGTGCCTGGTGGGTCCAGAGCCAGACCATAGTAGAAATGTGTTCATTCTTCAAATGGACCGCCTTGTAGTCTCTATCTGCATATACAGTGAACGTAGCCCTTTGGGGGACCATCAATGCTTTGTCATGTTTCAGCTAGTTTTGAATAAAGCCACACTGAAAAATCCAAGTCCTGGTTCTGGACATTAGTTATTGCTTCCTGTAGTTGGATTTACCTCGGTGCCCCTGTGCAGAGTAGCTAAGCCTAGGTCCCTTGTGCCAGGTAACCTCATCCTCCCCGAACCCAGGTCCCCACCAGGTATTGCTGCCAACGCCAACAGCATGCCACCTGTCATTTTAGTAAAAAGGCAGGGGTGAGGGGTTACAGTATGTATGGTACCAATATGCTGCTTATTTAGATGTGTTAAGTCTCATTAATAAAACTGGCTTGTAACCCCAATATTTGTCCTTGCTGTAAGTTGGTTGCATGTCCAGGCTACAGACCAAATTCCCAATCAAAGGACCTACGCATTAGAAAAAATAATAATTTTCCTGTGGCAATCCCCTGGAGGCGGCACAGTCGAAATAATAAATAAGAGTGCGTGTCTTGCACTCTGTACTCTGAGTCCCCCGTAGCTTTGCCTACCATCTTGGGCTCTTTATTATACCCCAAATGGAGCAGAGCAACTGAACAATTAAGAGACGGAGATGTACAGGAACAGACTAGTATGCCGAAGTATGAACCGAGCTCCCATGCACTGAAATCTATGGGGACAGGGGTGGAATATACTTGGAAAAACACCTCCCAGGCATTCATGAAGGCCTGCCACATGTGTGCTCCACCATCGTGGTGGCAGGCTGGTAGGCCCTGCCAAGTCATGAGAAGCTGTGAGAAGGAGGCCAGTGAACAGTCTGGCCTCAAGCAGTTGAATGTGGTGGGGGTTGGGCAGAAAATATAAATGGGAGAAAAACAGCATTGAGATTGAGTGGCTGAGTCTTATCTAAATGTGTTACAGAACATGTTTCTTACTGGGATAAGGGGGTGATGGGGGTTACAGGTTATATATCACATAAGTATCAGCCTGGGAAATTATTACATTGACCTGACTTAGCATCTAGACACATGAAGAAGTTCTGCACAGATAAGAGAAATGATTTTTACTTGGGGAGAGGAGGGTTAGTGCATATCTGCTTGACAACATTGTAACAACTGTACATTTAATTTGCATTTTTTTTTTAAACCACAGCAGTAGAAGCTGTAATTTCCAGAAGCGCAATGGCCTGTCATTTCCATGCAGATGAAGTCTGTTTCCTAAATTCATTCACTTCACCGGCTACGGTGGATCAGAGAGACTGGCAGGAGGAGGAGGCATACCAAATTGATCCTAGTCTGTGCCAGTTTCAAGATGATCCACTGCACTGACACCGGGCTCGGAAAGCTAGCTTACCTGAAGGCCAGCTAATCCTTGTGTGCAGAGAGCTCTGACTTTTTCATCCATTTCAGCTCTGTCCCTCTCCCGTCAGCCAGCATGGGCAGAAAGTTAAAGAATCTTCTTGGAAATGGACACACATTACCATATAGAGTACCTAGAAACCTGGAAGGTTTTGTAGAACAGGTGGCTATAAAGGGAGTTATTCTTTTTTTATTATTTCTAACGTGGAATTTGGCAGTTCAAACACTGCACTGCTTAAAGAGCACCAGCTTCAGTGCAATCCCAAAGCCCCCACTGTTAACTAACCTACAAAGGATTTAAACCATCCTTGTTTCCTAACTTTTCCCTTGATTTTTTTTTGTTTAGGGGAAGGGATCATAAATCCTTGTTAGCTAGGAACTGGCAGCCAGATCCTTTCCCCTTTCTGGTACACTGAAGTGAAAGCTCCATCCCTGTGCTGCCCCTGTGCTCATATGTTTTGTGATGTATGAATTTGTAGAGTGCGGGCTATGGGGGGGGCACATTTTGAATGCCATATTTAAAGAATCTTGTTACTTGAGTGGCAGCACTGATTTAAACCCAATATTTATATCCTTTGTAGGTTAGCTATCAGTGGGGGACATCAGGACTGATGTGTACATTGGGTCAGTTTTTACTCTTTAAAAAGCTAGTGTGCACTTCTGAGTTTGGAGAAAGGCAGCTGTCATGCTGAAGATCAGAAGGGGCCCTACGCACTAACAAAGTAGTTGCCTACGCACTGCATAACCAAGGCACATAGGCAACCTTGCGTGTGAATGCCATGCGGCGGGGTTCCCGCGGACCTCCGGCAGCATTCACCAAGGGCATGCAAGGCACTTGTGTGCCCGCCTTCCTAGGTCCTTGGGGAGCACCACACTGTGGGTGTGTTGGGGGTGTGCCTGCAATACGCGGCATTCATTAAGCTGCATAGTGCCAGGCACAAGGGGTGCTGAGTATGCCAGCCAAGACCAGGCGTAACCCGGTCCATGTTAAGCATCTGTTGGGTGCAGTGGCACCAGCCAACAGACTTCCATGCTGCACCAGCCCGCTAGGCTGTAGAGGAGGGCTGAGGCAGCTGCTCAGGCGAATGCCTGACAGGTATTCCTCCGTCACTGCTTTACATGGCTGGCCCCTACTCTATGCGCCCACTGTAGGGGCGCAAGAGATCCACTCAGGGACCATCACGGGCATCCAACTGGATGTCTGCCCGTCATGACTCTGTCCTGACCACCACGTGACCCTGCATGCCGAGGGGTGTGGCCACGGACAGGCACCTCCTGGGTGCTTGCAGTCATGCTACCACACACCCTGCGCCTGTCACCAGCCCAGCTGCGTGATTATGTGGGGCAAATTTGAATAGCATGAGTTACTGGGTTTAAATTAATGCCACCGCTCAACTAACAAGAATCTTGTTACTTGAGTGGCAGCACTGATTTAAACCCAATATTTATATCCTTTGTAGGTTAGCTATCAGTGGGGGACATCAGGACTGATATGTACACTGGGTCAATTTTTACTCTTTAAAAAGCTAGTGTACACCTCTGAGTGTGAAGGCAGGCAGCTGTCATGCTGAAGATCAGAATGGGCCCTATGCACTAACAAAATAGTTGCCTACGCACCGAGGTGCGTAGGCAACTTTGCATGTGAATGCCATGTGGCAGGGGTCTCATGGACCTCTGGCAGCATTCACCAAGGGCACGCAAGGCACTTGTGTGCCCATCTTCCTAGCCCCTTGGGGAGCACCGTGTTGTGGGTGTGTTGGGGCGTGCCTGCAATATGCGGCATTCACTAAGTTGTGTATTGCCAGGCACAGGGGCACTGGGTATGCCAGCTGAGACCAGGCATAACCCAGTATGCACCCCCATGTTAAGCATCTGTCAGGTGCAGTGGCACCGGCCAATGGACATCCATGCTGCACTAGCCCACTAGGCTGCAGAGGAGGGCTGGGGCAGCCACTCAGGTGAATGCCCAACAGGTGTTCCTCCGTTACTACTTTATGCAGCTGGCCCCTACTCTGTGCGCCTGCTGCAGGGGTGCAAGAGAGCCACTCAGGGACCCAGTACAGGCATCTGATTGGATACCTGCCTGGGTCCGCGGCTCCATGCTGAGGGGGCATGGCCACAGACAGACGGTGAGTGCTTGCAGTCATACATACCACACACCCTGCACCTGTCTGTGGCCGTGTAGGTGCATGGGTGGGGTACACGCCTCAGGCACGTATAACCCACCCAGTAGTGCATAGGGCCCACTGTTTGTAAATTGCATGTCTATTAATAAACCTTGAGTTTCAAAAAAAAAAAAAAAAAAAGGCTACTGTACTGTCTGGAATTAATATTAAAGTTCAGAAGTAGTCAGCTATCCATTCTTACATCTGAAGTAGTTATTCTTCTCTGTTTCACTAATTAGAAGAGTTACCTGACAGTACTAGGTGTGATATGTGGAACAGCACACTGCCTGGAGGCTGGCACATTCAGCTCTATTCTTCCCTCCACATCATCAACATTGTGACCTCACTGACTGTGACATCACTGGTAACCTAAAAGAGCCAATCTCCTATTGCTTGACTGGTAACTTGTGACACATGTTGCCAATCAGGCAGCAGAACTTGTGATGTAACATTGAGCAAGGTTACATGCTGCTGATGACGTAGTGGGAGGACTAGAACTAGCTAGATCGGCTTTTCAAATCAAACCCAGTCTTATTAGGCAGAAAACCATCTCATGAGCACACAGAAAAAATAATAATACTCCAGACATAAAAAGTAATACGAAACTTTTAAAAATGACCAGAATTTTCTGCCTGCTAGTTTTTTAGTGCTGAGAGCTCTTTAACCATAACACAAAATGGCGGCCTCAGAGGCATTGAGTTAAAACACAAAATACAGAGTTTGTTCACTTAGACACCTCTAGTGGTTTTTATGTCACCCCAGGCTATCAAACTGAATAATGAAAAATGATTAAAGCCTCACATCCTAATATTTATTTATTTTTTTTTTTCAAAAAAGCAATACTGCCCAGAATTTACTGCGGTAAATACAGGGCTATGTTGATGAACAGGGATACCAAAGGAGGATTTAATTGAATCAGAATTTAACTCTTTTTTTTTTCTTCGGTGACTCATTAGCAGACTGGAGATTAAGGAACTTATTTTTTACTTTTCCTTGACCCAGTTTCCAACAACTGGGTGGCCTCCTTGCAGTATAGGCTAACGATTGCCTAGCAATAAAAGACATGCATCTGGGAGCTAAGTATGAGGGGGACCCGCGATACAAATCAGTGACAGCTCTGAATGTGGCTTTACATTACAGATAAACTTAGAGGATGGATTTAGTTACTATTAAACTAGATAATACCGGCGTGGGTTATGCAGTGAAAACGTTTTTATTACCCCCTCATGCATTGTTTTCAGTATGGAGTATGGTTTAAAGACAATTATGCTACTGCATATTGAATTAATTATTTCTATGCAATGTACGTAAACTTGTGTTGAGACATTTCATGAGGAGTTTAACTATAAAAGGACACAGTGGGATGGAGTTTGAAAACCTAAGGCTTACGTCACATTTCTGATGCAATCCCGCAAACTGCATAAGAAAGTTATACCGGCTAAAAGGAGGCATAATATTCAGGCACAATTTATTTATTTAATCATGTCCTACCAGGTAAATAGGCAGAGCCAAGGAGGCTTGCTTCCCGCTGTGACCAGTGGGGGTGGGGGAGAGAAGGATGGTCATAGGAAAGAATGCGATCATATACGTGCTTCTTAAATACAGATACAATGCAACTCAAAAGTGATACAATGTGCCTTGTGCAAAATAGTGAAGTTACAATAAGAACCCACTGTTTGAATACAGTGAAAAGTGTGTGCAGCAAAGTATAGTGCAAATAGCCATGAGATACAGTAGCATATACAACTTCATAGAAATAGGCAGTGAAATTACATCAAGTCCTTTGATTAAACTGATGAGACACATGCAAGCTGTGTCATGCATGCAATCCTGAAACACAGTAGCTGGTCTGTTAGATGCAAGCAGAGGAAATATGTCTTGGGCAACTGGGGCATGACACTGACGAGGAGTGATAAGCCTTGATTAATCTCTTGCACTAGAAGTAGGTAGGCGATGTGGGTGATATTGGCAGGCAGGCTGTTCTATATGAAGGGGAGCCTGTAGGTAATGGAGACTTGCCCTAGATTGCGCCTGCAACATGAGGTTTGGAAATGGCAGCTGTCCTCGGACCGGAGTGAGCAGGTGAAGTTTGCTGCTGGGGTAAAAAGTTCTGAGAGGTGGCTCGGGAGTTTGCCAGACCAGAATCTGGCACCCACTAGTGGTGTGTGCAGTGAGTGCCTTGTGAGGGAGGCACCCACCCAAGTTTGTTGTACATGGTGCAGTGGTGTGTCCGGAGAGGGCAAGTCAGAATGAATCTACACAGGGAATTGAAGAGGGAGGTAGATTTCATCAGGGCGGAGGAGTTAGCACTGGTGTAAACATCATCCCCATAATCCAGCAGGGGAAAAATGGTATGTTCAACTACCAGTTTTCTGGTGTGAGGCTGTAGGCAGTTCTTTACCCCATAGAGGGCACCAAGTTATACATAGCACTTGGCTACTGCCTGGGAGATATGACCAAAGTAGTCGAGGTGTTGGTCAAGGTAAAGGCCTAGGTACTTGTATGTGGACACAGAGGCTAGGTGTTCACTTCGGGAGGAGCGTAGGTTCATTAAGACAGTGTAAGTTTGAGGAGCGTATACAGTGACTGGAGCCAAACAGCATGGTGAGAGTTTTCTTTTGATTCATAACTAATCAGCTGTCTGGGAACCCTTTTTGTACCACAAAGAAGTCTTGTTGTAGTGGCTCCTCGATGAAGGGGATAGTGGGGCCAGAAGCATATATAATTGTATTGTCCATGTACATGAGAAGGCTGCAGGAGGAGAGTGCTGGGGGGGGGGGGGTAGTTGATGAAAATTGTAAAGTGCAGGCCCACGGGGCAGCGGTAGCGCTACTGCTGGTGGCTCTGTTGACCCGGGTTCAGGAACGAGCCTGGGAAGATGGAGGGCCAGCCGGGGGGAGAAGGCTCGAGCATCCGCAGGACTGCTTGCCTTCTCCAGGAGGGAAAGGGGACTTGGCACGGTGCTCGACTGTCCTCTGGTGGAATCCAGAGGTTCAACAAGACCAGAGCAGAGAATGAGGGGTTGAGACATGGTGGATGTTGGCAGTGATGCCTTGACATTGGGCGCACACCACGTTCAGAACAGGGAAAACAGCGCCAGAATGCCGAGAAGAAGGAGCACCAGTGCAGCCCCTAATGCCTGCCTCCTGCCTGGACTACCTGGGACCTGACAAAAAAAAGAAGCATTGGAGTGTACAGACCCCACCTCGTACCCTCCTTAGAGGTATAGCCACAGCTCCATGGGGGTCTGCCGCAGTACCAGGTAAGGAGGTGCACCAGGGTGGCACTTGAGCATCTCCTGACTGAGCGGGGTTCCAGTGTGAGGGAGGAGGCTAAAATGGAATGTAAAAAAAAAAAAAAAGAAAAGAAAATTGTAAAGAGGAATGGACCGAGCTTTGGAGGACCCCAACAGTGACTGGGAGTGAGGGAGGGATGTGGTTCCACCTAGTTTGGCAGACTGGGAGTGATTTGTTAGGTAAGATTAGAACCAGGCTAGAGATGTAGGGGAGACAACTTAGTCTGTAAGCTTGTCCAGTAGAAGGTTGTGGTTCATGGTGTTGAAGGCCTTGGCTAAGTTGATGAAAATGGTCCCTGTGCCCATGTCTTTGTCCATGCTTGAGTCAATGTGGTCAGCGACTCTGAGGAGGGAGATGGAGTGACTGGAACAAAAGCCAAACTGATAAGGAGTCAGGAAGCCAGAGCTTGAGTAGAAACTGGAGAGCTGCCTGCTCACTAGCCCCTTAAGAACTCTGGAGAGGATGGTAGGAGGGATATTGGACAATAGTTGGATGGCACATCCACAGCGCCATCTTTGTGAATAGGAACAATTAGGGCATGCTTCCAGCTATGGGAGAAGGAGTCGGCCAAGAGGAAATGGTTCAAGATATGGGCAATAGGGGCAGCTATTGGGGGGACAGCAATGTTGAGAAATCTGGGGGAAATGCCATTATCACTACAGCTGGAGGAAATGTTAAGCACAGAGAGCTCCTTGTAGACATCTTCAGCTGGGATTGCCCAGAGGTGGAATTTGCCAGCTGCGGGGGGGAGGGGATAATTGGTGCTGGTGTGTGGTGCCTGCTGGGAGGAATGATACTGGTGTGTGGGGCAGGAATAGGGGATTAAAACCCTCAGACCTTCAGTGAAGTATTGGTTTAGGACTTCAGCTGACAGAGTGTTGCCAGGAGTGGGATGGTCACCTGCTAACAAGGGAGAGAGGCTGTGAATTGTTCTCCATAATTTGGAGGGATCTGAACCACTGCATGCAAGCTTCGTGTGGAAGTGGGCCAATGCTTTGGCCTTTCTAAGGAACTGGGTACAGAGGTTGAGGTGGAAGGTGAAGGCTTGTCTGTCTGATACAAGTCCTGAAGATTTGTGCCTAGTCCATGCTGTGTCTCTTCACTGGAAGCATTGAATATTACCAGGGGGATCCAGGGCAGGTGGTGTCCTTGGACCCTAGACCTTTTGATTGGGGCATGTTTGTCACAAATTGCAGTAAAAGTAGCAGTAAAATGGGTAGAAGCCATCTCGGGGTCCAGAACTGTTAGGGTGGATGCCCAGTTAGCTGAAAAGAGATCTTGTAGGAATGTGTCTGGGTTGATAGATTTGAAAGATTTGGCTGGGGTGAAAAGGGGAAAAAGTGTTTGCCCTCCCTCCCCAGCCAAAGTCAAAATTTTCTAAGCACCAACTGTTGTTATTTTGGACGTGTGGAAATTTTCTTTGTAAAGTGCTGTCGCTAGGTGATAATAAAGCCAATACACCTTTGAATGACTCAAGTCTAATTCACAGAATTCCTACAGGCATTCTGGGAAAATTCCCACACATCAAAGGCAATAAAGGAAGCCTGAATAGCTACGCCCAGCGGCCCAGGGCCATAAAAGTGGCAGGGAAAAGTAAAAAATCTTGTCACAGACACATGGAGCAGAATGCCAAGGACCATCAGGAAAACAACATAATGCACAACATGTGTTTTTATCCTTTTTACACTCGGGTCACTCTGGAGCAAATGTGGCAGTGTGGATACTTACCAGATCATGGTAAGTCAATGCCCGATCTGCTCCTAGAGTCCCAGCCAAGTTGGGGATGCGTTGTGATGCAAGCAGTGTACGCTACCATGTGGACAGGCAGCACCCTGGCATTACCACAAACACTATAGTAAACAGCTTATCACAACCCCCACCCTTCAAACTCACAGCCCCCCCCCAGTGCAACTTGCAGTGGCACAGAGAGAGAACCATGTAGACGTGGCTGCTGGATCGGCATAGGAGGAGAGGGAATCTTCCAAGTGCAACACTGCAGCCTAACCTCAGCCGTGTAAACATGGCTTTAGTTGCTTTGCTTTGTTTGAGGAATCTTGAGGCATATTTGACACAAACTTTGCTGCTGAAAACAATTATCCAGTAATTAGCATTTTCAAATTTACATGCGAACGTAAGAATATGTCAGCAGATAAGGCCTTAAGGTCTATCTAGTCTGCTCAAGTGTGCAGCTCCCTCCCATTTCTACAGAAGGACCTGATCCCCCTCCCTAAATCCCCCACCCCCTCAAGTCCCCTTCTACCCCCACCAGTAACTTTACCCTTTACTCTGTCCCATCCTCTTGAAGCTAGCCACCATTTTCAGGGAGACCACCCCCAATGGAAACTTGTTCCACTGGGCCACCACCCTCAGTGAAAAAGTGCCTCCTCATCTCTCTCTTAAATTTTCCCCCTACCAGCTTTAGCCTATGTGCCCCCTAGTGGACCTGTTCCCACTAAGGCAGAAGAAGCCCTCAGTATTCACCCTGTTGCTATCTTTCAGGTACTTAAAAGTCTCAATCATATCATCCCTTTCCCTTCTGTCTTCAAGCATGTACACATTGAGCCCCTTGAGCCCCTCTTCGTAGGTGTTGCCCTGCTGAGTGTAATTTTGGTCACCCTTCTCTGGACTGTCTCTAACAAGCTAACATCCTTCATAAGATAAGGGCACCAATACTACACATTCTACTCCAGTGACCTGTACAGAGATAGTATGACCTCTGCCTTCCTGCTGGTAATACCGCTGGCTACGTAGACCATCATCCAATTTGCTTTTTCTGCTGCTCTCCCACAGTGTGCCGAGTGCTTCAGGTCAAGGGAAAAGTAACAAAAAAAAAAAAAAAAAAATTTGTGTCAGACACAGGGAACACCAAAAAAAATAAAAAATCAGAATGCCAGAAACAATCAGAGAAACACAAACTCAGTGCATAACGTGTATTTATAATTGCTGCATGCATTCTTCAACCTGCTTTGAACTTCTATTGTCACATGCTCTCCCTCTCTTTCCTACAGCGGGCATTACAAAACCTGCACTAAGATTGGCATGCTTTTGCGTTCCCCCTGTCATATTCTTTTGGTTTGCCTTTGGCAGTTCTGCATCTGGTACAATGGATCGAACACACAGCACTGCAAATAATTTACAATTTGGCTTGGATTCCTAATTTTAGCAAACCTGAATCCATGTTTAAAATTAAAACCTTTGTTCTGGGAAACAAGAGAATCATTGCTTGGCTCTGTGACTTCAGTTTCCCTGTTACAACACTCCCAGATGAATATTTTTTTTTCTTGTGATCTAACGCTCATCCAGACTGCACATAAATAATGAGAACATTTAGAATACTGCATATAATTTAGTGCCTGGATGCAATTACCTGCCAACTGTTCCTTTTTAAAAGAGGCTGTGTGGAGTGTGTCATGTTAGCCAGCAAAAAACTCAGAACAAACAAGTAATTTTTTTGTTTGTTTGTTTGGCAGAGATGAAACGTTACTTCAGTGTTTGGGTGCATCCATCACTCCTTATAATAGGGAAGCACCACCCTCTGCAACTGTCAGGCAGCAGATGGAATGAGTGAGCTAGGCCGCTCTGGATCTTGACTCCAGTAAAATTTGAGGTGAATTGGGATTCAAACCCAGACCTGCTGGCTTGTAGTCCTATATCTTAACCACTAGGCTATTGTGGCCAATGACTTATAAAGTTGTGGTCAAAGATATGTTAAATTGATCCCACAACTCTTTGGCTTGGAAAGTAAAAGGAAAGAAAAACTGATCTTAGAGCAGCTCTTGTGTACCGAATCTATCTAGAACGAATGACTCATTAATATCCCCTAGTACGTCCCCACAAGGCCACCACAGAGAAGCCATTCCTTTTCACCTGTCTAAATAGTTTAGACTGGAGATGCAGGCTCTCCTCATTTATGTACTTTTACATAGAAGTTGACAGCAGATAAGGACCGCAAGGCCCATCCATTCTGACCATTTCTTTTTCTACCTTATAAATGTGCCATCGGCCTTTGCTCTGTCAATGGCCTATCTATTCATACTCACCTGTATTGCTCCCTTATGCCTATTCCATGCCTGTTTGAAGCCCTGCACTGTAGTCATATCCACCACTTCCTGAGGTAGGCCGTTCCATGCATCCACCACCCTTTCTGAGAAAAAGAACTTCCTCACATTACTCCTTAATCGGCCTCCCTCTAATCTCATGCTGTGTCCTCTTGTCCTGCTGTTTTTCTTACATTGAAACATGTTAGACTTTTTCACCTTGTTAATGCCCTTAAGGTGTTTGAGTGTTTCGATCATTTCAGTTTTTTGCACACTGGGGCCCTCCACTGAGTAGCATATGGTCAGAGTGCAGACTGAGCCTTCTTCTTTGTGCTGTGCAGTTTTACTTTTTCCTAAGCACAGCAGCATGGTAATAAGATGTGCACTATGGAACTGGTGGATGCCACTGCCAGACCAAGAGGCGGAATATTCCTCCAGCATCTGTTGCTCTATTGCCCTCCTCCCCTTCCTTCTGGCCCATGTCTTCTCTTCGGGCATGGCAGAAGTCAGGCAGTGGATCAGGTCTAAAATCAGGTGTGATGTGGTGGCTCAGCACCAGTGGTCCATCAGAGATGGCTTTTAGGAGGGGAAGACGGCTATGGAATTAAAGTATGCCATGACCAGATCACGAGGTAGAAAAGGCCTCATGTTTTTTTTTTTTATCATGTCATATTTTCTGCTCCTTCACCCTCATCCCCCATCTGACCAGCCCCCCCAGCCCCGTTCCCCAGAATAACCGGGGCTTACCTCATGCCCAGCCCGAGAGCAGTGCCTGAGGGGAGTCGGTCACCATCCTGCCACTGGCGATATTTTCTGTCCTCCATTTTCACCCAAGGGCCCCAGGAGTGGGTACGCATGCGTATGTAGGCACGCATTAGTCCCACAGCCCCAGTAACAACCCTTTTCTTCCCACCCCACTGGCCTAGCACCCTGGCTCCTCTCCGGCCAGTGCTATCCCCAGCCTCCACCAGGTGGCAGCCATCAGCTGAGAGGAGCCATCCCCTCCTCCCCAGAGAAGAGAGCGTGCCTGTCAGCAGCTCCATCCAGCTCCACCCTCCCCTCCGACCTCAAATGGCCTTGGCTCGTTCCCGAACCCGGGTCGCCAGCATGACGCGAGGTAAGGCATCCAGCTCCTTAGCCCTCAGCGCCACTGGGCCAGCCTAAAGTGTCAGTTTCTCTGTTTGTCCTCCCCTTTGGACCTTGTCCCCTGGGAGGCATGTGGTAACAGACTGGGCTTCAAACCGGGCACAATGTGCCACTGGCATATCCAAACGCATCAACATGATGAGGAGAAGGCCTAACAGGGACACATTCATGTACAGTGGCTGATGTAATTTGAAAATCCAAGAAAAGCTCTTTCAAATTAGGTATTAGGCTCACCTGTAGCGGGAAGCACTCCAGAGATACAGAGGACTTAGTCTATTCAATGTTAATGCTACGTTGCAGCCATTTGTAAAACACTTATGTCCCAGGGTGTAGCCAGGCATTTCAGATTTGTACACCAACCTGCCACACTGCTACCCCCTCCCCCACTGTTGTTCATGCCTGCCCCCCCCCCCCCATAACTCGAGTCCAAGGTTCTTGGCTCCACTCAGGTGATTCCCACACTAGACCTGCTGTCTGTCTGCCCTGTTAGTATGGTGCTCGCTGCCCACTGGTAAACGCCATTGACTCAGCAAGTCCAAGACTATGGCAGAAATCTCTTCTCCACCCCCCTCCTCCCCCGCAGGTAGGCAGATTCACTCCACTTGCCACTCCACATGAAGTCTTCATTCTTTTAGCTGGCTCTGAGTCTGTTCTTCTATCTGCTGCTCCTCAGTTCTTCTACTGCTTCTCTCGCTCCCAGTACAACTGAACTAATAGTATGGCTTCTAACTTTGCTGGGGCATTTAAACTCGCCAACCCCAAACTTTATTTTTTTTTATTGATTAGGTCTAGGATTACAATACCTTTGAGCCAGGGCTCTTTTACAAAGGTTCCACGTCAGGTTACAATTCAAAACATAAGGAATGTAAGTCAGATTACAAATTCAATACTTGCCACATCCCTTAGCAGATGCCGCAGTCAATCACTATGCAGGCAGACCATGTGGACCTAATTGAGACCTTCAGCTTCAAAGTCCGTGGTCCACTGTGCCACCCCCCCAAAAAAAAACCAAGCTGAAAGAGAAAAGAAAAAGCCTGCGAAGCCAAACAAAGAATTTTAATGCAATGGACTAGAGAAGACAGAGCAGTGCTGACCAGCTTGTTTGCTACCCCCTGCTACTAAACTTGGTACGCCATGGCGTACTTGGAGTATCAGTAGCTACACCCTTGCACAAGCTGTGCTTGACTCAATGTAGTTAGGCACAGCTCGTTCCTCAATGACATCACAGTGGTCTACAAATGGCTGCACTGTAGTATTGATATCGAGCAGACTCAGTCCTCTATATCTCTGGAGTGCTTCTAGCTACAGGTGAGCTCTATGCCTCATTTGAAAGAACTTTTCATGGGCTTTCAAGCTATGATGGCCACTGGTCATAAATGTGTTCCTTTAATGGTTCAAAACAAAAAGTACAAAGTTTGCCATTTTCACAGGATATTCTACCAAAGGGCTGAATGCCCTATGGTCCCCACGAGGACAGTCAGTGCCAGAGAAGGAGTTGGATTGGGCTAGGTGGTTGCCAGGCAGAGGCGAGGATAAATAGAAGAAAACAGTCAAGTTTGTATACCTCGTACTGTATTGGGCAACCAAATAAAGGTAACGGCTCTGCTCAACAAAAAATTATTTTGTTGGCTCTGTATTGTTGGATGACCAAGTCATTCATTTTCCCCAGTTGCTAGAAGATGGCGAGAACATTTTTTTCTTCTTTTTCTAATCACAAAATGCTATTACTCATATTCTAAAAGGCTTGGCTCTCTAATACCATGAGTTAATTAACGCAGTATTCAAAGCTTTTTTTTCAAAAGCAGGCATCTGTCTTGAAATCTGTCATAGAAATATTTGACAAATCACACATCAAAATACCTTTAATTAGCAATCTTTTGGGATGGGTTTGAACAAACAGAAACAGCCTTGAAATCCCACTAATTGAACATATTTAAGACTGTTTGCCAGACATTTTACAAGAAGCTTCAAAGCAGTCGTTATTATGGGAATTCTGCAGAATGAGCAGCTTGATTTATTCTGATGGAGCAGAATTCATCTACAATACAAATCTCTCGAAAAAATTAACTTGAAATCTCAGACAAGCCATTCGTACATACAGCAGGCTATTTCTGTTAAACGCTGTGGCGTACTGAGGTTTAACGTGGTTAGCTAACTGGAATACTAATGCATGATTCACGAGGCTAACTGTGCTAAATGTATTTCGGGCCAGGGGCTCCATATTTTCTGTAAACCAAGTTAAAGGGTTTAATACAAGTATGGACTAGAGTTGAAGCTTATGAAAAAATCTATAATTTTTAACATTATGACACACTGTCAGTTATAGTTTCATCATTGGATCAACAGGTTTCCATTATACGGAGCAACTCCTATTTGTATTTGTAGTGTGTGTGTGTATGTGCATGTGTGTATGTTAGTGTTTCTTCTCTTCTTCTGTTTTTCTTCTTTTATGATGCTTTGAATCATTTCCAGCTTTCTTGAATTTTGACTGCATTTTCGATAGAGGGGCCCTCTGTCAATGAGGAAGCTGCACCTTTGCGTCTCAATTCCTGAGGAAGGCAGTTGTCACCTTGCTGCTGTGGGATGCGAAGTGTTGAGCCCAGGTAGTCATGCAGAAAAACAGGTAGCAGATGGAATCATACGTAGCGTCAACCTGAGATTAACACCACATACCTCACTGAAAAAGAATAGCTAACAGCAAAGGGTTGCTCTAAAGTCCCTAGAGTCCCATAGGATGAAGTGGCAGATTGTTTTGCTTTTGTCGTTTATGTGTTGATGTTATGTCCTGGACAAAGTCACTCCAAGGTCTGCCAGTGGGGGTGGGGGTGTGTGAATGCTGAGCAGTCCTCCCCTTCCCTCCAGAGGAACCAAATACCTCCACTCTGTGATGCGCCTGGCCCACTGCCACCTTCAGCGTGGGATTTCAAGGATCAAATGCAAGCCCTAGTCTCTCAGGTGACAGAGGGTGTAAGTTCCAGAACTGTGTCCATGTCAGGGTGTCTGAGCTGGTAGGCTGCTGGTGGGTGGTGGGCAGACAGGTAAACATGGGGCCAGGAGCAGCCTAAACAAACTGGTAGGTCCTGTCCAATCCCAAACATAGGAAATAAATAGTATGAAGCATAAAATGTGTTGGCAGATAAGGACTACTGGGTCAACCCAGTCTGCTCATTTTTGTCCCTGCCTATACTGTCACTGCAGACTCTACCTGATCTCCAGCTACTCTCCTACCCCCGCTTTCCTACCAAGATTCCTTTGTGTCTATCCCATCAATGCTTGAAACCCATGACTATTTTTGCCCCCACCACCTCCACCAGAAGACTGTTCCAGGCATCCATCACTCTTTCAGTGAAGAAATTCCTCCTTGCATCCTTCCTAAATCTCCCCCCTTCCAGCTTCACTGCATGGCCCCTTGTTCTTGTGCACCTTTTCTTCTGGAAAAAACTCCTCTCCTGTACCTTATTCACCCCCATGAGGTACTTATAGCTCTTTACTGTGTCCTACCCTCTCTCTCATCTCCTCCAGAGTTTACATATTGAGATCTCTAGGTCTCTCCTCATAGGGCTTATGATGCAACCTCTGCACCATTTTAGCTGCCCTCCATCCCTCAGTCTCTCCTCATATGGCTTATGATGCAGTCCCTGTATCATTTTAGTTGCCCTCCTCTGGACAGCCTCTGCCCTGTCTATATCCTTCCTGAGATGCTATGTCCAGAACTGTACACAGTACTCCAGGTGGTGTCTCATCAACTATCAATACAGTGGTAACACCACCTTTCTCCTACTGCTGGCGATTCCCCTCTGTATGCACCACAGCATTCTGCTGGCCCTGCCTACTGCCTTGTAAAACTGCCTCACCACCTTGATGTCCACAGATATGATAACCCCAATGTCCCTTTCAAGTTTTGTGATTGTGAATATCTCTTTCTCCATTTTATACACCACCTCTGGGTTTCTGTGCCCTGGGTGCATCATTTTGCACTTTTATTTGCACTGAAACCCTGCTGCCATACCCTCGACCACTCAAGTTTCCTCAGATTTCTACTCATTCTCTCCAACTCCTCTGGAGTATCTACCCCTATTTCAGGGAGGCAGTATAGTGCAGTGGTTTAAAGCTCTGAGCTGCAAATCTGGTGACATCCAGCAGACCAGACCTGGGTTTGAATCCCACAGCTTCCACTTGCATACTGTGTGACCCTGAGCAAGTCACTTAACTTCCCTGTGCTCCCAGATTGCACCTGTAAAAAAGCTTTCAGCTTAGTGTGGTACTCCTGGTTAAACAACTAAATAAATAGTGCAGATTTTGGTGTCATCCATAAAGAGGCTTGCCCTTTCTGTCAGCTCCTCTGCAATGTCACCTATAAAGACATTGAAGAGGACTGGTCCCAGCATTGAACCCTGGGTACCCTATCAGTCACTCTCCCCTCATTAGAATGAATGCCATTTACTTTCACCCTCTGTTGCCCATCCATCAACTAGTTATGTAACCAGTTTACCTCCGTGAGTACCATCCCAAACTGCCTAGTTTCCTTATACACCTCTTATGTGTTACAGTGTCGCAGGTCTTGCTGAAGTTTAAGCAGGCCACATCCAGTGCCTCACCCTGACTTCTTCTACTGGTTGACAAGTGAAATACATCAGGTTTGTCTGACATGACCCCCTACTCCACACCAGGAATCAATGATGCCTTGGGTGTTGAAATCCACTGGATTCAAGATATTCTACTAGCCTTTCTTTTAAAAGCATTTCAATTTCTCTTAACTTCCCCACCACTGACGTTAGACTGACTGGTCTATAGTTACCAGTCTCTTCCCTGCTGCTACTTTTGTGAAGCGGGACATCTGCCCTCCTTCAGTCCTCTGCAACCAGTCCTGTCTCCTGTGAGTTTCTGGAAAGGGCTGTCAGAGGTATAGCCAGTACCACCCTGAGCTCTCTCATTACCCTCTAGTGTACCCCATCTGGCCCCATAGCCTTATCCACTTTTTAGATTAACAAGTCCTTTCAGGACTCATTCCTCTGTGAATGGACTTATCTACCTCCCCTCCCCCCAGTATTCCTGCTGCTTCTATGTGGTCCGTCCACTCTCCCTCCATTTTGAAGACTGTGTAGAAGTATATGTTCTGAATATCTGTTGTTCTTGATCCTCCTCTGCAGTCTCCCCTACCCTTCTTAACCTCACAATCCCTTCCCTTGTCTTTTCTTTTCGCTTATGTATCTAAAATATGTCTTCACCCCATTAGTTACCCCTTTGGTTAACCTTTCCTCTGTCTGCACCATTGTGCCCCTCACTGCCTTCCCTCTGCTTTTCCTGGTACCCCTCCCTATCCTCTTCCCTCTTCATCTCCTTGCACCTCCTGAATGCCACCCTTTTAGCCTTTACCTTCACAGGCACTTCCCTTGAGAACCACAGTGGTCTCTTTTTCCCATTTTTGCTCACTTCTTTTGAGCACAGGTTTGTCACCTTCGCTGTGTCTTCCCTTAATATGGCCCACTGTTCCTCCACCCCACCCAGATAATTCCCCCTGGTAGGTCGTCTCTGAGGCATTCACCCATTTTTTTTTTTTAAATCTACCTTCCTGAAGCCAGGATCCTTTTACTTGTGTGGTTTGTCTCTGCCACCATCCTTATGTTAAACCACACTGTCAGTAAAGTATATTAAACTGAAAACACACACACACTGTACGACAATCGGTGGCCCCCAGGTGGCATCCCATCTTGACGTCTGCAACACTGTCCCTGTTTGTGAGCACCAGGTCTAGTACTGCGCCATTTCAAGCTGGCTCTCTGACTAGTTGCCTGAGAAACTCCCTCTGCTGGGAGTCTAGTATGGCCCTGCTTTTAACCGAGACCGCAGCTGGGAGGCTCCAGTCTACAGCTGGCAGAAATCTGGCTTGGAGGATGGCAAACTTAGATTGTTGACCCACTATAGGGACTATCAATCGTCTGTCTCCCATAAGAAGGCAGAGTTCCTGTCCAAGGAGATTGCCACTGCAAGGAATCGACTGGCTCTGCTCTTCCGAACTACTGATAGGTTGTGCAGTCCAACCTGCCTTCAGAATCGGAGAGCCTTTTCACAAGGTAAGTGTGAGGAGTTCACTCAATTTTTTGCAGATAAGGTTGCCTCCATCAGGTCAGAGATTCGTTCAGTATGCTTCAATGAACAGAGCAGCGGTTGGTGGAAGGTCACTAGCGCCAAGTTTGTCTGGTCTGACTTTTATCGGCTGGCAGTCACTGATATCGTGAAGATTGTCCAGGGTATGTAGCCAACTTACTGTAGTTTGGATCCTGGTCCAACCTGCCTCCTGGTGGAGTGTGTGGAATTCATCAGACTGATCCTAGCAGAGATAGTCTAGAGTCTGTTGGAGAAGTGGGTGTTTCCTGACCTCTTGAAAGAGGCGGTTGTGACCCCCCCCCCTTTTAAAGAAACCTTCCCTCTAACCGGACTGTCTTGCAAACTATAGATCTGTCTCTAACCTGCCCTTTACGGGTAAGGTTATTGAGAAGGTAGCTGTATTGCAACTTGAAGACCTTACCACCCACGAGGTCTATGATCCTCTCCAGTCTGGGTTTAGGAAGATGCACAGTACCAAGACGGCACTTGTTTGGGTACTTAATGATCTCCTGATGGCAAGAGATCGGAAGAGTCATTCGATCTTGGTTCTTCTTGATCTCTCCACAACATTTGACACCATGGACCATGGGGTTTTGCTGGAGCGCCTGCGGATGATCTGCAGACTGTCTGGTACAGTCCTCAGATGATTCTGCTCTTTCCTCATGGGCAGGTCACAGAGAGTGGTGTTGGGATTTTTTCCTTGGCCCCTTTCCCCGATCTGTGGGGTCCCACAGGGTTTTGTGCTGTCTCCCATGTTGTTCACAGTGTATATGCTGCCACTGGGGGACATTGTAAGACAGTATGGGCTGAGTTTTCACTGCTATGCAGATGACACTCAGCTATACATGTCCTTTGTACCCGATCAGGAGGACACAGTCTTGGTCTTTAATAACTGCCTCACCGAGATTCAGGACTGGATGAGGGCCAGCTGGTTAAGGTTGAATCCAGATAAGACTGGGGTGTTGGTTGTTGACCCCGGTCTTCAGGTAGAGATGCTCTGCTGTTCAGCCCTCTGGGCTTGTGCTGGGGGGACAATCAGCTAAAGTCCTCTGAACAGGTGCAGAATCTGGGCATTATTCTGGATGGTGAGCTAATGCTTAAATCACAGGTGTCAGCTGTCATCAAGTTCTCATTTTACTATCTGAGGAATATCACCCGGGTAAAACATCTCGTTCCACATGACGACCTTCCAACTTTGGTCCATGCCTTTGTGACCTCCCACCTTGACTACTGCAATGCTCTCTACCTAGGGCTTCCGGGAGTGGACATTCGCCGCCTGCAGCTGGTGCAGAATGTGGCAGCCAGGCTGTTACCGGGCTTATCTACATCTAGCCATGTCACGCCTGTGCTCCGTGAGCTGCACTTTCTGCCAGTGTGGTGGAGGATCACCTTCAAGGTCAGTTTGCTGACCTATAAGGCCCTACATGGACAGGGGCTGTGCTATTTGCAAAAATCAGGTTAGAGTGTATCTGTCCACTGAGACCTTCAAGACTGCCCTAAAACTTATTTATTTAGATTAGCATTTTTAGATGACTTTTAATTGGGAAATGCTGCATATTTTAACTTGATTACTGTTGATTATTGTTGGTTTTTTTTTATTATTTATTATTGTGCTTGTTTTAAATATTTTCTTGTACAGGCGCTTTGAAAATTTTGAAAAGCGCCTTTTATAAATAAATTTAACTCGACTTGACTACATCCAGCAGAATGAAGTCCCCCACCAGCTGCACCTCTCTCTTTTCTGACATCATGCTGATGGCTTCCCCACTGCCTTACCCACTTCTTCCCCCTGTGCTGGAGGTCTGTATGTCACCCCAGTGCCAATAGTGGCTCTGGCTCCTGTCTCCAGGGTGATCCACAGCACTGCCATCCCATCCTTCACCGCTAGGTTCCCCTGCATTTCCGTTGCTCTAATACCCTCCCTTACATATAGCACAACCCCTCCACCCTTCCTCTCCTTCTTGAACTGAATGTAGCCTGGAATGGCCATGTCACAGTTGTGGCTCTCTGTGCATCATGACTCAGTAATGGTCACAAGATCCAGGTCTGCCTCCACCATGATGGGCTCCAGGACTTGCATTTTATTTCCCAGACTCCTTGCGTTGCCACACATGGCTCTCCATACCTTGCTTTCAGTCTGCCAGTTACCCCCTTTCCTGTCTTTGTTGCCACTTAAAACTTACCTCTCCCCCTCCCCCTCATTACCTTCTTTGTGCATTGCCTTTACAGCTCCCTTTTGGCCTTTTCTGTTCCAGTCCCCCTTGTCCCCTAATATGCTTCTGCTTCCACTATCTTGTGCACTGGGGGAATTTCCTCCCGTCAGGCTCTCTCTAGCTGTTGCTTCCATCTGTATGTGTTTGGGAGGGGCAGTTTATGCCTCCCTTTGTATCTGTGCCTCCCCCATAAGCTAGTCTAAATATTCATCAAGGTAACATCTAAACCTTCTACTAAGGACTGCGGTGCCCCTGCCAGATGGCTGCAGGCCATCACCTCTGTATAGACTCATATCCTTCCAGCTTGGCCTCCAGTCCCTGATGAAATCAAACTACTCCTCCCTGCACCAATTCTTCAGTCAAGTGTTGAAGCTCCTGGTGAAGAGTTCCCTGTCGTCCCCTTGATTGTAGACAAGTCGCACCTCAGCAAATGCCACCTTTCATGCTACTTCACTTAGACCCTTCCCCAGTTCCCTGAACTCTCCCTGCACTACTCCAGCCCCATCCCTTGCTAGTACAGCCAGCCCCATCCCTCGCTAGTACAACCAGCCCCATCTCTCGCTAGTACAGCCAGCCCCATCCCTCTCTAGTATGGCCAGCCCCATCCCTCGCTAGTACAGCCAGTCCCATCCCTCGCTAGTATAGCCAGTCCCATCCCTCGCTAGTACGGCCAACCCCATCCCTCTCTAGTATGGCCAGCCCCATCCCTCGCTAGTACGGCCAGTCCCATCCCTCGCTAGTACAGCCAGTCCCATCCCTCGCTAGTACAGCCAGCCCCATCCCTCACTAGTACAGCCAGTCCCATCCCTCTCTAGTACAGCCAGCCCCATCCCTCGCTAGTACAGCCAGTCCCATCCCTCTCTAGTACAGCCAGCCCCATCCCTCTCTAGTACAGCCAGCCCCATCCCTCGCTAGTACAGCCAGCCCCATCCCTCGCTAGTACAGCCAGCCCCATCCCTAGCTAGTACAGCCAGCCCCATCCCTCGCTAGTACAGCCAGCCCCATCCCTCGCTAGTAACAGCCAGCCCATCCCTCTCTAGTACAGCCAGCCCCATCCCTCTAGTACAGCCAGCCCCATCCCTCGCTAGTACAGCCAGCCCCATCCCTCGCTAGTACGGCCAGCCCCATCCCTCTCTAGTACGGCCAGCCCCATCCCTCGCTAGTACGGCCAGTCCCATCCCTCGCTAGTACGGCCAGCCCCATCCCTCTCTAGTACGGCCAGTCCCATCCCTCGCTAGTACGGCCAGCCCCATCCCTCGCTAGTACGGCCAGTCCCATCCCTCGCTAGTACGGCCAGTCCCATCCCTCGCTAGTATGGCCAGTCCCATCCCTCGCTAGTACGGCCAGCCCCATCCCTCGCTAGTACGGCCAACCCCATCCCTCGCTAGTACGGCCAGCCCCATCCCTCGCTAGTACGGCCAGCCCCATCCCTCGCTAGTACGGCCAGCCCCATCCCTCGCTAGTACGGCCAGCCCCATCCCTCGCTAGCACAGCCAGTCCCATCCCTCTCTAGTACAGCCAGCCTCATCCCTCTCTAGTACAGCCAGCCCCCATCCCTCTCTAGTACAGCCAGCCCCATCCCTCGCTAGTACAGCCAGTCCCATCCCTCGCTAGTACAGCCAGTCCCATCCCTCGCTAGTACAGCCAGCCCCATCCCTTGCTAGTACAGCCAGCCCCATCCCTCTCTAGTACAGCCAGCCCCATCCCTCTCTAGTACAGCCAGCCCCCATCCCTCTCTAGTACAGCCAGTCCCGTCCCTTGCTAGTACAGCCAGTCCCGTCCCTTGCTAGTACAGCCAGTCCCATCCCTCGCTAGTACAGCCAGCCCCATCACTCTCTAGTACAGCCAGCCCCATCCCTCGCTAGTACAGCCAGCCCCATCCCTCGCTAGTACAGCCAGCCCCATCCCTCGCTAGTATACCCAGTCCCATCCCTCGCTAGTATAGCCAGCCCCATCACTTTCTAGCACAGCCAGCCCCATCCCTCTCTAGTACAGCCAGCCCCATCCCTCTCTAGTACAGCCAGCCCCATCCCTCGCTAGTACAGCCAGCCCCATCCCTCGCTAGTACAGCCAGCCCCATCCCTCGCTAGTACAGCCAGCCCCATCCCTCGCTAGTACAGCCAGCCCCATCCCTCTCTAGCACAGCCAGCCCCATCCCTCTCTAGCACAGCCAGCCCCATCCCTCGCTAGTACAGCCAGCCCCATCCTCTCTAGTACAGCCAGCCCCATCCCTCCTAGTACAGCCAGCCCCATCCCTCGCTAGTACAGCCAGTCCCATCCCTCGCTAGTACAGCCAGCCCCATCCCTCTCTAGTACAGCCAGTCCCATCCCTCTCTAGTACGGCCAGCCCCATCCCTCGCTAGCACGGCCAGTCCCATCCCTCGCTAGCACAGCCAGCCCCATCCCTCACTAGTACAGCCAGCCCCATCCCTCACTAGTACAGCCAGTCCCATCCCTCTCTAGTACAGCCAGTCCCATCCCTCTCTAGTACAGCCAGTCCCATCCCTCTCTAGTACAGCCAGTCCCATCTCTCACTAGTACAGCCAGTCCCATCCCTCTCTAGTACAGCCAGTCCCATTCCTTGCTAGTAAAGCCAGTCCCATCCCTCGCTAGTAAAGCCAGTCCCATCCCTCTCTAGTACAGCCAGTCCCATCCCTCTCTAGTAGAGCCAATCCCATTCCTCTCTTGTACAGCCAGTCCCATCCCTCTCTAGTACAGCCAGTCCCATCCCTCACTAGTACAGCCAGTCCCATCCCTCTCTAGTACAGCCAGTCCCACCCCTCGCTAGTAAAGCCAGCCCCATTCCTCAATAGTACAGCAAAACAACATAAAAAAATACAACTTATGCCTTTTATCCAGGGTGTTTGGGAAGGAATATCAGGGTCACAAACTTGTTAGACAAAAAACTATTAATGCTGATATACTATGTAAAACACATAAGGAAAGCACTGCCAGGAATACAGAGGTAATGACTCCAGGAAGACGGACAGACTTCTACTGCAGAATCCTTTTTCACTTCATAGAGCAAATTTTCTTTTTCATCCTTGAGCCATCTATTCATCAAAACACAAAAATCAGACCCAAAGCATTAAAATACTACAGAACACTGAGGGACAAACAAAAGCAAAGTCATGTGTAGGAGGGAAAAGGAGCTTACAAAAGATAGAAGTGGGCTACCAATGCCCCAACGGAAGTGTATTGCGCTTTGTTGCTGGTGACCAGGATTTCTGAGCAAACTTGGGAGCTGACGCTTGGGTAGCCAGGCTGGGGGGGAACAAACTGCTGATGACAGCAGGTCCCAATCGGGGGAAGCAAGTCAGCATGCTCTGGTGCCACAGCAGCTCCTGCCGGTGGGATGAAGAGCTTCTCTTCCAACAAGAGCACACTGCCTGTGTTTGAGGCAGCCCGCCCCCACCCCACACACACACACACACACACACACACATGCTGTGCAGGCTGCTCAGGGAGCAGGGAGAAAGCAGGAGGAAAGTGGATGCTGGCTGCAGCAAGATGACTGCCCAGACCCCTCACCACTGACCATGACTCTCATCTCACCTCACAGTCCTTACACTGGAGTAGAAGGAGGACAAACAAGAGCCCCTGCTGGGGGAGAGGAGGAGGCTCATCACCTGTGGAGACAGTGTAAGTGCTGCAGATGGTGGGTGCCAGAGTTGGGGGGGGGCCTAGAAGGGGCAGCCCAAGTGATAATATAAACACTTAAATAATAAAAAAAAACAAAAAAAAAACAGATGGACCCATCCTCCGTAACACTGCATGCTGGTATCCTGAAGTCAAGGTAAGAGTGACTAACCGTGGAATATAAGGCCCTGTCTTGAGACTTTGTAAGACCCCCCTCAAATCACTAAAGAATGTTTTGCTGTGTCTAAAACCCTGCAATAACTGGCACACTTTAGCCCTGAAAACACAAAGAAGAAAAATCAACAAGAAGCAACCCTCATGGCCTTATTCTCATTTTTCTGTTTTTGATTCTTTGATTTTCTCTTTTTCTATAACTTAATATGCCAGTTTTTTCACTCTCTGTTCCCTTCCAAGTGTGTGTGTAGGGGGGATATTTTTCCTTTTCTATTTTTTCCTTTTTTGCCACCCTTAATTAGTTTCATCTTTCCTTCCTGGTTAAACAAGCTCCCCTCTCCCCTTCCACTTCTTCCTCGTATCTCAGCTATAGGGGCTATAGGGTCTGTTTGCGCAAAGGGCAGGCACTTTCACTTCTGAATCCCAACCCCGAGTCCATATTTGTAAATTCAGTCTTCATTGTTATTCCCCCGGTGGCTGTGTTACATTCACAGCACAATATCGTTTATAAACACTGATACAGTGTGGCCAGGACCCCTGGTTCTCCATGACACTTCAGTCCTGATTTCTGTGGCAGCAACCTCCTCCCCCTCCCCAGCTTCTGTGTCAGACCTGTGGCATGAATTTTTGTTTTGGTGGCAGAATGTAGTTCTGCAATTGGTTAAAATATAATCTTTTTTTTTTTTTTTTCTGAAGACTATTTTTGCTCCTCTGGCTGGATCTCCAGGGATTTTCCCCATTTGGTCTGTCATCTGCTTATCCTGCAATTATCTTAATTTAACATAACCAGTTGTCCGTACCACCTGTTTTTGTGATATTACTGGGTTGCCCTGATATTACTCATTACTGACACACCTTGTTATTGCTCATTACTGAGACACCCTATCTAGGTTACCCTGGTATTACTCATTACCGAGACACCCTGTCTGGGTTGCCCTACTCATTACTGAGACACCATACCTGGGTTGCCTGAGACACCATGTTTGGGTTGCCCCGATATTACTCATTACTGAGACACTCTATCTGGGTTGCCCTGATATTACTCATTACTGAGACACTCTATTTGGGTTGCCCTGATATTACTCATTACTGAGACACTCTATCTGGGTTGCCCTGATACTGCTCATTTTTAGCCCCAGTGCTTAACTTTTTGGGCTAGCGCACTGCTTTAAAACAAATTGAGCGCAGCTGGTTCTCTGTTTTGGGACATGACTGGCACTCCCTATCTGAGTCGTCCTGCCATAGCATTTGTTTAGATACTGTTGCTTTAATGCCTTACACTCCCTGCCTTATTAGTTGGTAGCTTTTTGACTTATCATTTCTGCGTTGCCCATTAATTTTGTAGCTTACTGCATTACTTGGTTCATTTGCTACCATGCTGCTGTTATTACCATTTTTTTAGCATCTGCTCTCACTGCCATCATAATCTGACTACTCCATTATCAACTGACTTCATTGTCCACTGATTCCATCACCTCCTACTCTCACGTTCAAGCTGAATTACTAAACAGTGACTGCCTCTGCTCCTGCCTCTTTTCTCGGCATCCTCCCTCCTACGCATCTATCCCCCACCCCAGGGAAAGACACTCCAGGAGGTTGACTACCTGGTGGCTTAACAGTGCTTCCAAGAGGTTATTAATCCTACTCCTGTTGCTGGGGGGGAAGATATCGAGGGGAACCCATGCCCATCCCAGCCACATTCGCTGCTTAACCTACCCACACCCCAGCCTAAAGGCCTCCGCCTTTGTTACATAAACATTTGCAGTTTACTACCCAAGGTTGATCTTATTAGGGTCTGGGTATCTCAAACCACCCAATATCTTTGTGCTTTCTGAAATCTGGCTATCTGCTCAGACACCCTCATCTGACTTTGCCCTTTCAGGCGTTGCTGTCCATCGTCAGGACAGAGGTAAGGAAGGTTACCCTCAACGCATCTTCTGACTTGCACTTTACTCTCTCCTCACAGGTAACAGTTCTCAGGTCACACAAGCTAATTTGCAGCAAAATTACCTTTCCCCGCACCATTCCCTTGTTCATCACTGGCATTTATTACTCCCCAGGTAAAACCGATGAAGCTGTTAGACACCATCTCCTGTCAGCTCTCTCAGATTGATATCTCGAGGCATGAACATATCCTACTGATGACCTAAATCTTACATGGCTTAGGCCTAAGTCTTCTCTCCACTTCAAATTCAAGGCCTTAAATCTCCAACTGATAACCCACCCTACCCATTTCAATAATCATTCTTCCAACCACTCACTACTAGACTGGATATTATCCACCCACCCTCACCGCACTGTGGTGGCAAACGCCATGTCTGATCTGTTCATTGACCATTACATTACTTTTTGCACCCGCAAGATCACTATGAAGAAGTCCCACCCTCCCCGAAGGGTTGTCACTGGCCACTCCTACCAAAATGTTTTACTTTTTTTGTCTGATCTTATGTTCACTGATTGGAGCATGGTGTACAATTCCTCCAACTCTGACCGGTGACTGGGTCACTTCTGCACATTTTGAGCCATCTGTAATGCCCATGCCTCAATCAGGTCAGTCAGAGTGAGAGGTGTACATCTTTCCTGGGTCTCCTCTGACCAAACAGCACTAGTGAAACTCAGGGATGCGGTCTGGTCTGCTCATAAGGCATCTAGCACACTTGTGGACTGCATGTATTACAACAGACTCAGAAATATGTGCACAGCTACCATTCATTAAGCCAAAGCATCCGACTTCCACTCTAAATTTATCAATGAATCATCAAATCCCTCCAAATTCTGGAATGTTGTAAATAACCTGCTCCACACCATTCAAGCTGGCCCAGGGATCACCCACCTAAACTGTGTATCAAGTGTGGTCACAGATCAATCTGCTATAGCCAATGTCTTAAATTCGCAGTTCATTGATTGATCCCTTTGAGCACTGCTCTTCCCCATCCAGGTCCAAGTGCTTGTCCTCCTCTCATTCGCCCCTACACTGCAGGTGAGTAATTAAACTTTTCCTCGCATAACACCCTCTATGGTTCTTCGTAAGGTCACCCACATCAAAGTTCCCATGCTGGCCATGATGCGCTCCCTCCTCACATCCTGAAACTAGGAGCCTAAGGCACTGCTGCCCTGCTGGCCCATATCCTTAACTGCTTCCTAGCCACTAGGACTTTCCCTGTGCACTGGAAGCATGCCACTGTCATCCCTCTACATAAAGGTGGCCCTGTCCACTCTCCTGCCAGCTACAGACCTAGATCCCTATTCCCTGTTCTCTCCAAACTACTTGAGAGATACTAGTTGCCACTCAGCTTTCTGACTTCCTCTCTAGCACAGCCTTTTTTTCTTACTGCCAATCTGGCTTCCTGCCTCACACTCCATAACTACCTCCCTACTCAAATTTATTTATTTATTCATTTATTCAGTCAGTATTACGCCTTTGAGCTCAAGAGCTCATTTACAAAGGTGCCTCGTCAAAGATGGTAGTTACAAAGCTTAAGGGGTAGAGTACATGCAGCAGAACCAATGGCGCACTGTCACAATGTATTACAGGGAATACAACAGGCAAAGAATAACAGAGTTAATGTAACTTAAATACTAAGTAATACATAAACAGTCTGTACATAGTAGCACTGAGAGGGCACCATATTAGGTCTGATAGCAGTCACATTTACTGACTGCATCTTCACTGACAGAGATGTGAGTTTTCAGACAGCTGTCATTTTCTTCAGTTTGGCCCAGGCATTTGACACCATTGACCATACTCTCTTCCTAAAAACAAACTCACTGCCTCTGGCCTCCTTGGTCCCCTCTCTTCTGGCTCATTTCCTATCTCCCTAACAGTCCTTACTGGTCCTGCATTATCCCATCCCAGCCATGTCTCTATGGGGCAACCTCAAGACTCTGTTCTGGGGCCGCTCCTATTCACCGTTTTTATAAGTAATCTCCTGTGTACTGTAAAACACTGCAACATCCACATGTACACGGATGATACTACCTCTTCACCTCAGGTCACTGCCCAGCTGATATCACTGCTGCCCTTCAAACTGACTTTAATTCAGTTTCCAACTGGTTTAATACTAATCACCTGGCCCTTACTCAAAGACTGTATCCATGCTCTTCGGTACAAAAAAAATCACTTGCCACTGCTCCTGACCTAACTATATGCAGCCCTGCCGGAACCACCCAAGCCTTTGTATCCAAGTACAAGTACCTGGGAGTCACCCTGGACAAATCTCTTTGACTTTTCCCTGCACATCCAGGCACTGGTCTCAGAATCATACAGAAAGTGTGGTGTCTTTCATAGAGATAGTTATTACCTCTCCCTGGGTTTATGTAAATGTTTGGTTGAAAGGTTAATACTGCCAGTCATTGATTTTGGAGATGTAGTCTATGCCCCAAAATGCCACCTATCAAAGCTTGACACCCTTCACAATACCCTCTGCTGATTTATTCTACAAACCCATCACTGCACACTTTATGCCTAACTGAGTTGGCCTTTGCTGCAGGAAAGACATGTGCAATACTTACTTAGCTCCGTTTGGATTCAAGTATTGGCTAAACACGCTTCCAAACTATCTGTGCTCCCCCCTTCCCCCTCCCCATTCTAAGCACCATCTACGCTCCCATGCTGGCATAGGTTTGTCATTCCATATCGGAAATTGTCTTCTGGACAGCTTGCTTTCAGCTTCTGTCTCCCTCAGCTGTGGAACAACCTTAATTTAGGCAATCTTTCTTGAGTTACTGCTGCCAGTTACACAAAAAAAAAATACTACTGTGTCCTAATGTGATTTAGCTTGATTTCCTGGCTATAGGGGCACTCTGTATATCTTCTGTTCATCACGCTGTATATCTGAACAGATACTGTATCATTTTCTTGATATATTTTTTCATACTTTTTTATACACTTCAATGTACTGTGTTTTTGTATGTATGATTGCTTTTCCTGTATTGCTGTCTAGTCCCCTTCCCCCAGGCCACATCTGTAAATGATTTTTTTAAATATCTCTGCATGTTTGCCTGGTGAAACATTTTAAATAAACAAATAAATAAGCAAAAAAAAAAAAAAACAGCAGCAAATTGGTACAGCTTTTAAAAGTAGGGATATGATAACCACAAAAGGTTCTGAGGTTCTAAAAGATTAAGATGAGCTATGAGAAGATCTACAAGTTATCGTAGCTTTATCAGAACTTTCAGATTCTTTTTTTTATTGATTTTAAAGTACAAAAAAACAGATTTTAACTTAATTTTCACTCAAAATATATTTTTCAGTAAAAGGAAATGATACAGTAGTACTGCAAACACATCGTAGAGTTGTATTAAAATCCTGCGCCATTAATGCCCCTTCTGTAACAGCACTGATCATCAGTGCTACGCCTAGCTCAGTGGGTCAGTCCCCCACCCCTACCCTAACCATCTTCCTGGGCCTTAGCATTACTCACAGCCTTCCTTTAGGATAAAGACCTTCTAGGGTGTCTATTATACTCCAAAACCAAATTATTAAAACATTTTCAGAACTTGAAAAAGGGTTCTTATAAGGTTCTTTCACAGAAAATGTCAGGGGTTCTTGGAGGTTCTGAATTTATCAAAACCGGTTTTCCCATCCCTATTAAAAACCCTACATGATCTGAGAGCCTGAGCAACCTGAAAGAGCTCCTGTGTCCTTCTTGGTCATCCTCTCTAATCATCAGAGGGGGGCCTGTCAATGGCTCCTCGGTCACATCTAAAGCAATCGGGGGACTGGGCCTTTTTGGTGGTCGCACCACTGCTGTGAAACTCTTTACCTGGGTCTTTGAGGCAGATGTCAAAGCATTATAATACAAAATGCAAAAATGAGTCCTACTGAAACAGTATGGTATGACAATTAGTTGAAGAGGGGAGTAGAAGATGGTGGTTGGTAGCAAGAACAAGGTTGATGTAAATGAGCCCAAAGGAGCGGAATGAGAAAGTACAGGGAGGGTGAGAGACAAATGGGAAGAGGGAGGGAGTTCCAGAGGGTAGGCGGATGGATAGAAAAGGAGACAGGCCAACTGAGGACATACAGTGAATGAGGAGGGAAAAAAAAACAAGAATCGGAGAAACAGATAGGGCTACTTGTGTATACTTTCTGTATTCAGTTTTTAAAATGAGATACGAGAGATGTGTAGCAACAGTCATATCAAAACAGACTGTAGACCAAAACAGCAGGGTTGGAATTACAGGGGGCAGGGAGATCAATCAGGGCTTGGCACCCATAGCTGTGAAATCAGCTTCTCTTGCTCATGATATCATTGCCATTTACTAATAAAGGGGAGGAGAGCCTGTGTTTAAAAACAGGGACCCATAGGCCCCCAAAACTCAAACTGTAATTCCAACACTGGGGGAAAAAGTATATGCAGCAGATGCCTATGGAATAAACAAGCAGTATATTTATTTAAACAAAACAAGTTGTTTCTACAGTACACACATCCTCACTCTCGGTCATCCAGATGGTGGCCAAATGAGGTGGTGAGATGAGGGTCTTTCCTGGTTGCTATCTACTGATCTGCTGCCAATCCTGAATGGACTTTTGGAAGGTGAATCGATGCTGGTTGGGGGTGGTGGGTGCTCAGTGGATGGGCCAAGGAGAGGGGCCAAGGGGGTTTACAAACATTATATGGGGATCAGCGGGTGGTGGGTACCACTAGGCGTGCAGAGTAGGTTGGAGGTATAGTACAGGGACTGGGAGAGGGTGGGGCATAGGCTGAGGCTCTGTACGATGCCTCCATGCATTTGTGCACAAAGCTGATCATAGCCACATAATGGCACGCAAGTGGCCCTTAAGTGTCTGATGTGGCCATAAGCATGCATGCCAGCCGCTGAATATGGCATCCAGGAGCAAAGCCTCTCCTGGCATGTGCTATCCCCCTTTGCTCCTGGATGTCTGTTGCCAGCAGGGGGCTGTAGTGGCATCATGCATATGTACTCTGCATGGCACTAACACAGCCTGATATTCAAGTCTTCATTTATGTGGGTACTCCCTAGTTAAATCTAAATTCCCTCAAACCGCCTTCTTCCCACTCACTTAGAAACCTTGACCACCGCACCTTTACCATCCCACCCAGGTCCACCATGGTTGGCCGGGCAATATTCTCACATCACTTCCCAAAAATCTGGAACACCCTCCCCCTCCTGTCTGACTTGCTGCCTCCCCTCGGGTCCTCAACTCCCTCCTTAAGAACCTCTTCCTGTTTCTTGTAGCTGTACTCAATTTTAATTTTATTCCATCTCCATATTTGCCTCTGCATTCGCTTGCAGGCTAGCACCTATCCTATATTACGCATGCAATTAATTGTTTATACAGCTTCCTAGCACTTTCTGGGTTGTTGCATTGTAAAATATCTATTTTGTCATCCTGTTTTGATGTTCGTATCTATTATCCATTATTCAATGTATTTGTCTTTTTGCCGCTATACTTACTGTAGTCCCCATCCCCTTTCCCTCAGGATCATCCCCTTTCCCTCAGGACGCAACTGGAAACGAATATTCACTGCTCAGTATGCCATTCCTGGTGAAACTTTTAACAAATAAATAAATCTGGAAACAGTTAGCTTTTATAGTTCAGGTTTGGATGAAGCAGCTTCTCCCACGGCTACTGTCCACCAAAATCATTTTGATCCAGGTTGATAACTTCCTTCCTATCGTCAAAAAACAGGAAAATTGAGACTTCTGAAAACTATGGAAGAGAGAGAGACTTGAGTGCACCCAGAATAGGGAGGCAGTATAGTGCAGTGGTTTAAGGCTCTGAGCTGCAAATCTGGTGATATCTAGCAGACCAGACCTGGGTTTGAATCCCACAGCTTCCACTTGCATACTGTGTGACCCTAAGCAAGTCACTTAACTTCCCTGTGCTTCCCAGGTTGCACCTGTAAAAAAGCTTTCAGCTTAGTGTGTCTCACCTGGTTAAATAAAAAAAGATGCTATCTAATTACAGATTCATTGTACTCTTCCGCTCCAAATGGAACATTAATCTTTTTTTTTTCACCCTACGGAATAGAATTTTAAAACAAAGATATACCAATCAGGAAGATAATGCTCAGTGAGGGAGACCTTACAGCAATTCAAAGGCCGACGTGTCACTTAGGGATAAAACTTAAACCTCCTCCAGCTGTACAGACATTGCTAACATTAAGAAATAAACCTGGCACTCAGCGCACCTCCTTCAGTTGGAGTCTCATTACATGCACATTTGGCAAGGAATGATGTCATCATGCATATGTCTCGCGTGATGCTATTAACCAATACCAGAGTATATCAGCTTTCACTGAGATGCAGAAACAGCCCTCAGAACAACTGGTTTGGTTCTGCGCAGATCTCACTTAGGGGTGCAGATGGTCCCCAACTGAATGTTTGTGGCAGACTCAGAGTTATAAGATCACGTCTCTAAATAAATGTCTAGAGAACGCTTGTCCTTCATTGAGAAAATGTCATTCTGCAGCTTATACGTTCATTAACTTTTCAGTGGCACAACATTCCACATACTCCTCAGCTGGCAGTTAAAGACAAGAGATATGTTTTGAATTGGAAAGAAAACTAGTTAAAGGGACACTGTCAACCTTTTTTGCATCCTAGTAATTTTAGCTAAAACCCCATATTTTATGATTGTGTACCATCTCTAAAATTCAGTGATGTTACTGGTTGCTTTATCTTTTTTCCTTCAGCTGTTTGACCCTCATCCACCACCTGCTTCTCACCTCAGGTCTGCCACACTGACCCCCAGCCCTGTCCACTGCTCCTCCCACTGTTGTGACCAGCAAGGATCCATATAATGCAAGGCCCTGGGACTGAAGAGGACAGTCATTCGTGATGACCAATGCACATACCAAGGTTTTCTCCTTCTTCCCTCCGACCACCTGTGACATCAGGTGCAGTCTCTGTCGACCACGACAACAGCAGCATGCACTGGGCTGACACCACCCCTCACGCTCCATGACATACCACATGGGGCCACTGCTGTGTCCAAACCTGACCGTCTTCCTTCCTGACAGGCTCACGCTCCCTTTGGGAACATTCCCCAGCCTGACTGCCCGATCTCAGCAGACCGGTACTCGCTACTGAAGCCAGGTCGCCAGCAAGAAAGCATGATGTGCTTCCACTGAGCCATCTGATGCTTTATGTGACCCCTTTCTTAGTAGACCCGAAATTCATGCTAATAGCATAATCATTAAAAAAAACTTGTTTTGTTTCAAATCCTTGATCTACCCTTATTACATACTTCCTGAGTATTAGACACACCCCCAAACAGAACAGCCACCGATGATACAGTAGTCTCCACATCTCCCACTACAGAATGAGTTTCTAGACTGTGTCAGGGTGTTCCCAAGTCTAGAAAAGATGCAATGGGAGTTGATCAGGGAATGTAAACAAACATGTTTTTGTGTGGTAACACCAATATGGTTGGCAGTCTTTTTTTTTTTTTAAGAAAAAAGGAATCAGAATCAAACTGTCATCTGTATCAGTAATCTCTACAGAATGTGAACAACCATAAACTAGGTGCACTTTGAGGATTCTGGTCAGTAATATCGCAGAACAAAATAAAGTGGACAAAAATAAAGCGCCAAAAACAGTGTCACCATCAATATTGGCAGCACAAAATGAAACGTGCCAGAACAACGCAGACCACCCAACATGCAGGCAGCAAACAACATTCACCGCATGGAGACACTGCACTAGAATCACAGGGGCCAGGAGCACAAGCCAGCATGCCATCTCCCCTGTCCTGTGTGTTGTGTGTGTTGCTGGGGACATGCAGGCTTGTGCTCCTGGCCTCTTTATTTATTGATAAATATTGGATAACACCTTTGAGTCAAATACTCTTTTACAAAGGTTCCACATCATAACAAAGGTTCCACGTCATATTGCATTATACACGGCCATCCACATGGTGGCCATGGTCCACTTGTCCTCCAGTGGTTATCCCGGTGCACGTTCTCCATCGCTCAGCACTCTGGGTGGGGATACCCCACCATGTGGGTGCCTGTGCCATTAGATTACCATGGTAGGTGTCCAGTGGCCTGCTTCCCCCAGTGGTGGCTGCACTCTGCCCTGCTCCATCTCCCTGCACCCCTGTGCTGTTCCTGTGCACAGGTGCCTGCTGCTGCGTGTTCCAGTGCAGTGCTTCCATGCGGTGGCCATTGTTCGCTACCTGCATGTCATGTGGCCTGCATTGTTCTGGCATGCTACATTTTGTGCTGCCAATATTGATGGTGACACTGTTTTTGCCGCTTTATTTTTGTCCACTTTATTTTGTTCCGTGATTCTACTGATCGTAACCACTTTGAGGTTTCAGAGGGTTGACAGTGTCCCTTTAATTGTCACTACAATGGTATACAGAAAGACGAAATGTATAGGAAGAAGAAATAAGTCGTCAACAGCTTACTGATGCCTCCTTAAGGCTGGCTCTAGGATGTAACGTATTTTGCTGCAGTATTTGCAAGTCTTTAAGAGTCACCAATACCTCCAGGATATTTTTGGGAGCTGTATTTAGACACAGTTCGGCTGATATTTCACATTAGTTCTGTATTTTTTAACCCTATTATTTATTACTGGTAATTTGCATGAAAACAGTATCTTCATTTCCTGACAGGCAATCTGTTTCTGTTGCTTATTCCCCATCCGATGTCATAATACTCTTTTTGCGACATTGCAGTCATTCCTATAGCAGCAGTCTGTGATGTCACAGCAGAGGCTTACAGCCTCAAGTGGGGACTAAACTGAAGGGGTAGACAAACTCTAGGAGATAAAAATCTTGATTCTGTGCAAATTTTCTCAGTTATAAATTGTGGGGAGGAAAATACTGCAGCAATATAAGGTACATGCATTGTGGGTGGAAGGAAATTACACCTTTCTTTGTAGGAGTGAGGGAGGCAGGACCATAACTCATGAACAGTGAAGCCACAAGTCAGTTATGAAAGCCCCACCCCCTCATGAACAGAAATAATCCAAACTTTTTTTATTATGGACGCTATGGTGTATAGTGTGTTTTTTAAAAGAAAACTGCAGTTTTGCTTTGCTGTACTGTTTCCCCTCTCCCCCTTTTCTTTTTTGTATTTAATCGACACCCTCCCCCACAGATAGAGACATGGCTGATCAATTTTTATTGATTTTTGGAATCAATGGGTAAGATGGAGAGAGTTTTTTTTTGTAGGTTTCAGAGCACCAGGGAGAGCATGTATTGTGCAGGTTGTAGACAGAGAGGGCACCAAGTGTACCGGCAAGAGAGAGAGAGTGGGTACATTGGAATGAATCAGTGATTTAAATTAAATCCATGAGCCAGCCCAGTGGCGCTGAGGGCTGAGGCCCTGGACAGCACATCTTGCACCATGCTGGTGACCCAGGTTCGGTTGTTGACTCGGGTAACCAGGGGGGTCAGCCAGGGAGGGAGAGGACTGAGCATCTGGAGGACAGCTCTCCTCTGCAGGGAGGAGGGTTTCAGTTCATGGTATTCAACTGGCCTCTAACACTGGCTGAGGCTGAGGGTGAGGCAGGCTGGGCTGTATGCACAGGGGGAGGGAGTGGTGGCTTCTGATGTTCCAGGCACGGAAACGTGTGTGGAGATGTCTGGGTGGCACTGCACTCCATTCCTCAAGGGAGAAAAGGAGACAAAAATATGGCTGTCCAAGCTGCCATTGACCCCTACCACCCAGAGTCTTTCACCCCATTGAGCACTGAGGCCACACCGCCCCTTGCGTGATGGTAATTCCTGGTGAAAAGCGGGGGAATGGGGCTGGGGTCGTAGGCATCTGGAGGGCAGCTTGGACACCTAAAAAACATCACTAGCTACAAAAAAATTTAATCCACAATGTTTCTGAAGTCTGGGCATTTTAGAAGAGGAGGGAGAGGCTGAGGTCAAACTTTTCCTTAATGGAAATAAAAGAACTGAAAGTTCATGGAGCTGAAAAGAGTTATTTATTGCTTTCTTGCAGCCACTCACAGTGCAAGTGGCTGCGAGAGTGTAAGCTTATGATCACCCTCTTCCAGACAAAAATATGTGCTATGAAAGAGAGAAGAAACAAAATGAATTAAAAAGCTGGTATGAAAAGCTGTAGTTATGAAGGTTTTGTGTGGTAGTGTGGAACAGGGTAGGTGGGATATTATATGATAGTCAAGATGGCTGCAATTTAGTTGTGCTGTGGCTTTGATTCGTCACCAGCGGTCCTCTAAAATATAAAAAATGGAATTCAGAATCTGCTCTATTGCTATCAATGGAGCACGCCCTCACACTCTACAATCTACTACATCACAAAATGACAGAGAATGGGGGGGGAGGGGCATGGGAGCACAGCTTGCTACTGTAAGCACCAGTATGGAAAGAGATTTGGGCCTTGCTTTGAAATAACTAAGCAGCAGAAAATTCAGTACTGTGGACTGTTTGCAAGTCCATTCTAGGGAAGCTACTACTGGGGGCTTGAGGAGGTGTTTAAAAGTGAGCACAACTTTTGCTCTTTAAAGAAAAAACTGCCACAATCTGTGTTAAAGTCAGCATTCGACAAGATATTTATTGAAAATTTTGGAGAATACTGTATAGCAAATTTAAATTCGCACCAGCTATATTTAGCATGGTCCAGGATGTTGGAGTGGTTCACGCCTGGCTGCTTTCATGCTTGAGCAATGACCACTAGCTGTACTGTTAGCTGTCAGTGCTATACAATCACCTGACAATCAGCTGCAGTTACTGAGGCTCTACCTACTCACAGTGCCAACTGCAGTAATTAGCACCTTTAAAGGTCACAAAGCAGGTTTAGCAGATTGTAGATCGTAATGTAGTCTGACCATAATTGCAGTACACCATAGGTTACAGTTTCAATGCTCTCAAAAATCCTGCAGCTGCAGGAAAAAAAACTGGCACAAGTGGGACTCCACTTGCGGGGCTGCAGTTTTTCCTGCAGTTGTGCTATTCTCAAAAGTGGAGCCAGTTTGTGACCGGCTCCACGATTTATGGCTGCTTGCAGATGTTTTTTCGGCAGAGCTGCGGGGAAACGTTACGCCTGGTGGGACCAGGTGTAACATCCTCCGCAGCTGTAGCTGTGGCATGGGACTTAGTTCCCACAACACTTGAAAATCTAGCTCCACGTCTCTACCACACTGGATTCGGAGTAAGCCTTTTAAAATGAAAATATCCTTTTGAGACAGAAGTGCTGGACCCAGAAGATCTTGCCGACAAGTCTGGGGTTGAGAATTCAGTAGTGAAATCTGTCTCCAGTGAGCAAGCTGGCACTTCTTCCCCATTTCCCCCCCAAAAAAGACACCCCTCGACCTATGCAACATACACAACTGAGACACGCTTTGAGGTCTGGAGGTATGCCTTAGAAAGTGGTGCCATGTCAGCTGTGCGCTACTACTGTGCTAAGTATGGCAAACCTATCAATGAAAGCACTGCTTGGAAATTTAAAACAGACTTCTTGGCCCAGTTACATACCATGTCTGATCCTACACAGCTTTCCCCATGTTTGCCCAAAAAGCCATGTGACCAGCACTACTGATGGAGGATTTGGAGGGGCAGCTCCAGAAAGTTGTGAGATGCTTCTATGTACAAGGGGCTGTTATGAATTCACAGTGCCTGTGGCACTGGGGATAGTGAAAGCTAGGCTGCTCCATCTGCTAGCTGAAAATGGTGGGCACTTGAATCTTACAATTCAATGGGCTTCAGCTTTCCTGCACAGAATGGGGTATAGTAAACATAAAGGTACAAAGGCAAGCCTGAAAACCCCCAACTTGATTTTTCCGGAGCTGAAAGCTGCTTTTCTATCATGGATAAGTACAGCCTTTGCACAAGAAACTCATTCTGCCCAAACTAGTGATGAATTTAGATGAGACAGGCACCAGTATGGTGGTACCTGTGTCAGAGTGGACAATGGCAGCATCAGGGTCAAAGCCAGTGGCAGTGTTAAGACTGGGAGACAAGAGGCAGATTTTGCTAGTGCTGTCATGCACACTAGCTGGGGATTTCCTGCCTCCTCCAATCATCTATAAAGGGAAAACTACTGCCCGTCCCACACAACACACATTTCCTCCAGGATGGGACAATAATTACTCAGAAAATCACTGCACAAACAAAATCACTATGCTGCAGTACACTGACAATGTTTTGGTGCCATACTGCAAATCCACTGCTCATAGACTAGGGCTACCAGCAGAGCAAAATTCCCTTCTAATAATGGACCTGTTCCATGGCCACACAACAAAACCAGTCATAGACAAACTAGAAAGCTGCAGTATTATCCCTATTTTTGTTCCAGTGTCCTGCATTGATGCATTGCAGCCACTAGACATTGCTGTAAATAAAATATTGAAGGATTTACTAAAGAATAAATTCACGGTGTGGTATGCCGACATTGTCTCAAAGCAGATCACAAGTGGGGGTCAATTTAAAATCGAGTTTACAATGCAAACACTGAAAGAAAAACAAGTGGCTGCAAGAAAGTTGCCTCGAGTTGTACAAGCAAAAGGATGAAGTAATCCATGGCTTTGCTGAAGCAGGTATTACAGAAAAAAAGAGCCTAAACGAAATTCCTGTAAATGTCTCTGCCTGTGTCTACCGTTCTCATCTGCGCCTGATTTAGTACTCACTTTTCTTTTCTTTTTGCAGGTTCTGATGCCTTAGAAAGATTGAAGTGGATACCAGCATACTGGCACCGCCTGATACCAACCGCATACTGACTGAATACCAACAGAATGATTTTTTTAAATGAGTGTACATTAAAGTTTTTCATGAGCATATTCAAGCGTTTGTTTTGGTTTTGCTTACTGAAATATTTGTGATCAGTTTATTTACGTGGATATTTGCTATCTGTAACTATAGTGAAAATAAACCAATTGTGAAAATATACTGCTATACAGTACCTTTGAGCACAAGTGCTCTTTTACAAAGGTTCCACGTCAATAATAGACACTACAAGGCAACATAACAAATACAGTGGTAGTTGTATAAAAGTTGACCGGTACCACAGTATTTGCCACCAACCATAGAAAACAATACCGCTACCACGGTACAAAAATACATTGAATAACATTGGGGTTTTTTCCGCAGTACTGATAAATTTGCGGCATTTTTTTCTGCAGTTGATGGCAAATACCACAGTATCAGTCAACTTTTATATAATTACCACTGTACAATAAGCGAGTTCCAGTGGAATGAAGTCAAACAAGTACAATATAGTTGAATAAGTACAAATAAACAGGCTAGATCAATTGCATACAGTTTTACAATACGGCAGGTAAACACAAACAGTGTAAAACAAGCATAGTAATGGTACCTGACCTCGGAGCCAGAGTCTGACACAGCTCAAAATGTATACTGGGAGGGACTTTAGTTTGGATGATTAACAGTTACAGCTGCATTGAACTGTTAGGGTTACCTGTAGTGCTCTCTTAAACTAGTCAAACTTAGGTAGATTAAGCAAGGAATCAGGCAGCTTATTTAACCAGTCAACAGCACAAAGAGTGAATGAATGCTTGCCCAGCTGAATATGGCAAAAAGGCAGTTCAAGGGCATTCCAAGCCATGCTTCTGGTGTTGTAGAGATTGGCAACAGTGCAGAAGCAGTGAGTTAGGGCTGGGGGGGGTTAGGCCCAGTGGCACCTTCTTGGCTAGCAGACATATCTGGGACTTCATTTTGCTAGGTAGGGGTAACCAATTTGTTTGGGTGCAGCTATGGGTGTGCTTGTCAGCCCCAAGTACAAAGTGACAAGCCTTATTACAGATCAGATTAATGCTGCTAAGAGGACTTCCGGTGTCGTCACCGTAATGGCGAGAGGCTGAAAAGCTGAGCTCCCCGGCGATTACCCCCTAATCTTTGTTAATCCCTCTAAACGAGCATACTTTTAAAGCAAATAAGTACATATTTGGCAAGCTCAGGATGGCAGGAAAACCCCCGAAAGCAAAGGGTTCCAGACAACTGCACTCAGGAGGCAAAATGAGACAAACATTGCTGAGCAGATCACAGGAAGGCCTCGTTGCCCTACCAGCAAGCAGACGATATGCCTCCAACTCATCTGTGGACCTACAGCAGGATGAAATTGACTCCACTGAGGGCACTAAGCATACTCTACAAAAGATACTGACCACAGTGAATAAAATTGATAGTGACCTGGCAGACCTAAGGCAGGACATGCGCCTCTTAGACAAGAAAGTCTCTAAAAATGATGCTCTTCTGGAAGAACTGGCGGAAACACAGGAAACCAATGAACGCTTGCTACTGTACTTGATGCAAAGAGACTGGAATAAGTGTTAAACTTGAGGACCTGAGAACAGGTCTCAGCTGCATAATCTCAATACATGGGCTGATGGAAGGAGCTGAGGAAGGGTTTGCCACAGCAGCGGACTTTATCCAGCAGGTACTAAGATCCATGTTGGAAATTCCCTCAGATCTTGATTTAACAATTGACAGGGCACACCGATCATTAGTGCCCAAGCCAACAGATCCAGCAGTGAGGCCTAGGTCATTTGTGATTAGAATGCTGCATTTCCAAACAAAGAAATGGATACTAAGGGAAGCATGGAGACACAGGGACTTAAAATACGAAGATATGGTAATTTACTTTGATCAAGACTTCTCGACGATGCTTCAGATGGAAAGACAGCGAACCAGAGGAATAATTAGGGAACTAAAAGAGAAAAAGGGAATTAAAGCACAATTACTATATCCAGCTAGATTGAAAATACTGGAGGAAAATGGCACAAAGATCTTTCCTACGCTGCTCGATGTGGTCCCTTATTGGAAGAACTTAGAGATTACTGTACCGGACTTAGCATACGAAATGATGGAAAAACAACTGAGGGCAAGTGCTTGAAGCGTTGTGACCAGAGGCAAGAACAAGAACAGAGGGGCTCCCTTTTCTTACCCAAAATCCACACTGGGGGATGTTGCAAAATTATTGCAGACAGCCAAGAAAAGAAGCAAACTGGCAGACTCGAGTAGAGGGGATGCTTCACCACCGAAGGACACAGGGCAATAACAGTTTTAACCGTGGTATCTGTGGTTACGGTTTTTCCTCCTTAAGCACCAGAGAGAGATATGGAGAACTGTTTGAGAACTTTAAATGACACTCTGAATAAAATAGAAAAATGAGATGGGGGAACTAAAAAGGAAAGATTTCAGGGTGGGAGGAGGATGTGGGAGGGGGAAAGGGTTGTGTCACACTAACATTCAAAAAGACGCAGATGGGTTGAGTCGAGGTGGAGAGGCCTGCAGGAGTCTCTGGTGTTCAAGCCTCACAGAGCGAGGAAACAAAATGTTACGCTGGTGGGACGCAATCGCTCTTTTTCAGGCTTTCATCCACTTGTACATGGAGAGAGGGGGATGAGAGACGGAAAGTAGGAGAAAGGGGGGTCTTTGGCTCCTGAGTTGATAAAGTAGGAATGCCATTCTGGGGTTAAGTAAACTGGGCTGGATTATGAGTGATAAGTTTTGGAGGGGGGGATTAAAAGGGTATGTAGTATTAGATAACAGTTGGGGAGGGGGAATCTCACGGGGGAGAGCACAGTTTTTTTTCCTCGCACCAAGGGACGTCTATAACTAAGAGAAAGTTGTTAGCAGGCTGTGTCTTTAAGGGCACTTGCTACAACACCCCACAAACATCTGAGGGGCATAATAAGTGGTCACAGAGGTGACTATTAATTTCCTTGGAAGTCAAAGGCGGTTAACCTAAAATTAGTTACATAGTTAAAACAGTTTAGTATTATATACAAATGTTGAGTTTGATAATGTACAAGTTATATTCGTTATTTCGACGTGGTCTCTTTCCGTTCAATATAAAGAAGCTAAGTCAGATCTTGGTGGCTTTTGAAAAGGGAGGGGAAGGAGCGTGGCAGCCTGGCCAAATCTCTGTAATCCGAATCCTTGGTAAAACTTAATACCCGAATATGGCCTTTCTAAATACAGTCTCGTATAATGTCAATGGTATTAATTCACCCGTAAAAAGAACCAAATTACTTTTGGAATTGAAGAGATTGGGCTGCAATGTAGCGCTCCTGCAAGAGACCCATCTCTCGGATTCAGAGCATTTAAAACTCAGGAGAGCTTGGGTAGGGAGAGTGGAAGCTGCTGCATGTGTGGGGGTTAAAAAAGCAGGGGTGGCTATTTTGTTGAAAAAAAATTGTCCCTTAAGCATACAGGAAGTGGAGAAGGCATTTGAAGGGAGATACATTAGAGTCACGGGATTGGTTCAGGACCAAGTGATACATATAGTTAACATATATGCCCCTAATACAGGAACAGATAAGTTCCATTTGGAAGTCTTCCAGAAGATTGCGGACCTCTCCACGGGAATACTGATATTGGGTGGAGACTTTAATGCCGTCCCCTGTCTGACAATGGATTGATCGGGAGGGCAAGCATGCTCCCCAAAACCGGTAGATAGAAAACTTAAAGCCAGGCTAGAGGAAGGCAGGTTGGTGGATGTATGGAGATACCAGCATGCAGGGGAAAAAGACTACACTTGTTTTCCGCAGCCAACAAATCTTATTCACGGATAGATTTTATATTGACCCAGAAGGTCAATATTCATTACTTTACATCATCTAAGATAGGTTCATTTACTTTATCAGACCATGCTCCGATCATGGTTAAAGTAGTATGGGGGCAGATCCCAGACATACCAGCTGGAGACTGAATGTCTCACTACTTAATGACAAATTGGCAGTAAAGCAAATTGAGCAGACCATTGGAAATTTAGCCATTGATTCCCCGATCTCGGATAGTTCTCCACTTCTCTGGTGGGACACTATGAAGGCGGCAGTAAGGAGGCAATTAATTAGTTTGGCATCAGCAAAAAAAAAACTTACGGAAAAAAAGAGGACTGGGTTATTAAAAACCATAGAAGAGCTGGAAAAGGTACATAAAAGCCAACCTAAGGGAAAAGGAGAAGGAACTTTAAAAGAATTACTCAAAAAAAGGGAGGAATTGAGGATGTTAGACAACGAAAAAGCGGAAGGCATTCTAAGATTTACAAACCAAAAGTACTATGAGTGAGGGGGAGGGCAATTAAACTGCTGGCTTTTTGGTTGAGAAAAGAGCAAGTGAATAGATATATTCCATTTATTTTAGATAACACTAAGGATAGGAGAAAACGGGTGAAACCAAATGATATAGCCACAGTATTTAAAGAATATTACAAATTATTGTATACAGAAAACAGAAACCCACAGGAAGTTAAAAGGGATACAGTGGAATTTTTAAAGGCCCTGGAAATCTCCAAATTAACCCCAGAAATAAAGAAAGAGCTGTCAGCTCCTATAACAGAGAAGGAGGTTCAAGGGGTTATCATGAACCTTCCAACCAGTAAATCACCGGGCCCAGATGGGCTGCCCGCCGAATTTTTCAAAAAACTGAAGAATTCCTTAGTTCCAAAATTGACTGCTGTCATGAATGCGGTCTTGGAGGAGAATAAAATTCCCTCTTCCTGGCAAGATGCAATCATTACAGTACTCCCTAAACCAGGTAAGCCCCCCCTCATGTTGTGAGTCATTCCGACCCATATCCCTGTTGAATCAGGATTTTAAAATATTGACAAAGATCCTGGCCAATCAAATACAGAAGCATATTGGGACCCTAATTCACCCAGACCAAATGGGTTTTATTCCCCGTAGACATTTATCTGATAATATCAGAAGACTCCTCAACATAATTAGTAATGATAGCAAACCATCATCACCTCAAGTAGTAATTTTTTTGGATGCTGAAAAAGCCTTCGATCGGCTGAATTGGACATATTTACAAGAGGTACTTCTACATATGGGCTTTGAAGGCTCATTGATGCAGTGGATTATGGCGGCATATCAAAATCCCAAGGCTAGCGTTCGGGTCAATGGCACAATGTTGGAGGGGTTTACAATTGAAAGGTGTACCAGGCAAGGTTGCCCATTATCCCCGCTACTTTTTGCCATTGCAATGGAACCCCTGGTCCAGGCAATTAGGACAAGAAAAGATATTAAAGGTATCCAGATTGGGGGGACAGTAAATAAAATATCCTTATATGCCGATGATACACTGATTTATTTATCAGACTCGGATACGTCGATTCCCCCAGTGTTGGAATTACTTACATTTTTTGGTAAAATATCAGGTTTCAAAATAAACAAAGATAAATCCAAAATCCTGCTAATTGGGGGAGCTCTATCCATAACATTCCAGGGAGGGATCCCGTTTAAATGGGTGAAAGAGAAAATTAGGTATTGAGGAATACAGATTCCAACCAGGATCTCCAAATTATACCAATTGAATTATGGGTTACTTCAAAGGAAGAGCTTTGAAGATATTAACAGATGGCAAACACTTCCTCTGACTTTTACAAATAGGATTGACACAGTCAAAGTCAATGTGTTACCCAGATACCTATTTTTATTTACAAACCTACCTATCACCTTTCCACATAAAGATTGAAAGGAACTTAAACATAAACTCTCTAGATTTATTTGGGCAGGGAGAAAGCCAAGGAAGAGATGGGAGCTTCTTACGGTAGATAAGAGCAAAGGGGGGAGAGGGATGCCCAATGTTTATAACTATTACAGAGCAGCACAAGTTCTCCCAATCCTAAAAATATTAAACGTAGATCAGAGTGGGGGTTGATACTTAATGGAAACAGAGGCCCTCCCTACTGTGCCTTTGAAATTATTACCATGGATAGCCACTCAGCCAGACGTTAAATTAATCAAGAACAGATGGACCAAACATACAATAAAGCTCTGGTTAGACACACGGCAATGGTGGGAGATTCCGAGTCCGGTCTGGGAATATATCCCTCTAAATCATCTCCCTAAGTTCCCCACCAGTCAAGGGGATGGCTGCTTTTCCAGGTGGAGAGGGGCGGGGTTAAACAATCTTACTCAGTTTATAGAGAGAGAAGAGGTCAAATCATTTACTGACCTGCAGAGAGAGAATATAACCTCGCAAGAACAGATTTTTTTAAATACCTGCAATACAGGCACTATATCACCACCATGGTAGGGGTGGAAGCCTTAAAAACCCATCCTCCTCCCCCTTTAATAGTTGCCCACCAAAAAAGTCACATGGCTGACCAGAAAGGATACATCTCATTCATATATAAGGCTCTACGAGAAGAGGTGGGGAAAGTACAAGTGGCTAAAATAGAGAATGAGTGGCAAAAGGAACTGAACACCATAATAACTGAAGTGGAATGGGGCAAAATCTGGGGGGGATTCCCTAAAACCACAAGCTCTCCTGGGTGGAAAGAATTTAAGTGGAAGGTCACCTCTAGATATTTTGTTACTCCGGTGATCTCTGCACACTATATTACTCCTCCTACGGACTTACGTTGGAGGGGCTGTGGAAAAAGGGGTACATATACACACATTTTCTGGGAATGCCCCCTGATTAGAGACTTTTGGCAGGAAATTATGCAGGCTTTACAAAACATTTTCCATCTTCAGGAAAATCTCTCAGTTGTTAATATAATATTAACTCTGACCCCAAAGGAAATTAGAACAAAGAACCAGAAATACTTATTTTATATTCTGGTAACCGCTGCTCTTAAGGTTATCACTTAGCAGTGGTTAAAAAAAAATTCACTGACCAAAGGCATGTGGATAAGTAATATTAAGAAAATCAAAGTCATGGAGGCGGTCACCGCACAGTTAAATCTTAGAGTGGATCAATATAATGCGAGGTGGTTACCATTTTACGATTATATCGAAGATACTGAAGGAATTTCAGTTCTAGATCAGCTTCTTCAGAACTGAGGGGCATAATCCGAGAGATGGATCATCAACTGATAGTAAGGAGATAAGGGTGAGAAAATTTAAAGGCAACATGAGACCTAAGCAAGGAAGCTTTGATTGAATAGAGAGACTGGACGGTTAAGAGTTAAATCCATGTCGAATAAAAAAGTTTGTGTAGCTGAAGGGCAGTAAGGTAGTTATCTACCTTTTGGAGTTATGCTATATTGCTGTTATAGTTTCATGTACTATGAAAGAAAATATTAACTGAAGGCAGTTCATTGGAAAGCAACTGTTGTTAGAAATAAGAAGACCTGTACTGTAGAAATAAGCTGATTAATTGCTATAATACGGCTATGTATTGAGAATGGAATTCTGCCTAAGATGTATCAGTATGATAAACTATAAATAAAAAACTAATTAAGTTCAAAAAAAAAAATGCTGCTAAGAATTAGATCACAGGCATTTGTGTAGACAGGGAGACCATAGTCAACTAGTGACAACACTGAGCTTGCCACAATGAGGCATCTGGCATCAGCAGTGAGGTTGACCTGGTTACGGTACAAGGCTCCAAATCTTCTTTCATTTCATTTATTTAAAATGAAAGCCTATGGACAAAACTGTCCATTTTCATAGGCAACTATGGTCAAGGTATACAAAATTACAAAAGAGACAACAACATATAAAAAGATACATACTGACAATAAATAAACGATGCCCCATAACATTTGCAAATATCAATGGTAGTAATAACATTTCTTAAAGTTGTTGCAAAAGATTTATCATTCATCAGAGTCCTGATGTTGGAGTTCCAAAAACTACAAATTAAGTAATTAAAAAAAGCAGCCTGTCCAACATTTTTATGACACTTAGGCAGTTTAAAACATAAGTCATCCTCTGACCTAGTTTTTGAGTTTGACAATGTTTTTTTCACCACATATTTTAATTTAGTTGGCACATGTCTATTTGCCATCTTCCATGCCCAACAGCCACACTGTTGAATCTTTGTTGTAATGAATGCCAATTAGAAACACTATATAAAAAGCAAGTATAGTAATCTAATGGAAGGTCAAATCCAAACCTACATGCTTTATTCATAAGAAGTACAAAGATGTTTTGCACACGGAAGAGTAAATGACAAGGCCATACTATATCATCGACAAAATATGTGTCAAAACAACCAGTTTTTTAGTATCAGATGTAAAACTGAATCTGTTTCTGTACAGCATACTAAACCTTTGATTAACAGATTTGACAAGGTCTTCAATGTGTTGATGGTAACCAAGGCAACTATCAAGGAACAAGTCAAGGTATTTATATTCATTGACTTGAACCAAGGTAGCTCCATCTGAGGTTTTTATAGAAAGAGAGTAAAATGAATAGGACTGTTTCCTAGAATAAAAAAAGAATTACTTTTGTCTTTTTTTATTTTAAACATAACTTCTTGTCAATAAACCAATTGTGAACAACATAAAAAATCAGACTGCAGCGTGTTTGCCAAGTTATTCAGGTCTTTGTTCCGTAAAAAGATTACAATGTCATCCACATTCAGCAGGATCCTTGAAATTTAATAACACCAGCCACATATTCAAAAAAAGACTAAAAAGCAGGGGGCCAAGAATTGATCCTTGAGGAACATCTAGATTTACAGGAAGAATTTTTAGAAATGTATTGCATTTGGACTGGAGGGAAAGGTGTGCATGCTTGCTGATGACACGAAGATCTGCAACAGGGTGAATACACCGGAGGGTGTGAGCAAGATGAGGGAGGACCTTAAAAAGCTGGAGCAGTGGTCCAGGGTGTACAGACTGGGGTTCAATGCAGGGAAGTATAAAATTATGCATCTGGGGCATAGGAACCCCAGGGCAAAATATGAGCTTGGGGGGGGAAAGAAATAGCAGTCTCGGAGCAAGAAAGAGACTTTGTCCTCATGCCTGACCTCAAAGCAACAAGTCAATGCCAAAAGGCAGTAGGAAAGGCCAATAGAATGTTGGGATGCATAGGGCAGGGTATTGCTAGCAGACTGAGGGTGATCACTGTTCCTCTGTATAAGACGGTCCGGCCTCACCTAGAGTACTGCATGCAATTCTGGAGGCCACATCTGAAAAATGATGTTGAGAGGGTGAAGACTGTCCAAAGGAGGGCCACCAGAATGGGCTGCAGGGAAGGACATATGAGGACAGACTGAGGGATCTAAATATGTACTCCCCTGAAGGAAAGGAGGGAGTGGGGGGACGTGATCGAGACTTACAAATATCTAAAGGGGTTTAACAGGGTACAGGGGTTGCTTATTTCAGAGGAGAAAGGGCTCCACAACCAGGGGACATAGCATGAAGCTGGAGGGGTGAAAATTTACAGGGAATATAAGGAAGTACTTTTTCACAGAGAGGGTGGTGGATGCCTGGAATGGGTTACCGGAAGAGGTGGTAAGGGCTGAAACTGAGTCTAGTTTTTAAGCATGCCTGGGACAGATACAAGGGGTTCCTGGGGTGGAGGTTGATTTAGTTGGAGGGGTCAATGGGAAATCAGGCAACTATCAGTGGGGGGGGGAGAGGATGTACATTAGAGAATGGGTATCATGAGGCAGACTAGGCAGGCCATGTTGATTCTTATCTGCCGACAACTGTATGTATGTTTTATGTATTTTGACCTGTTGTACGTGTTGGTTAGGTAATCTTTTAACAGTGGTATAACTGACATAGAAAAACCAAGTTGACTTAAACTCTCAATCAGGTTGGAATGCTATACCATGTCAAGCACTTTGGATAAGTCAACATGAACTGAATCAACTAAGTCACCGCTGTCCAAGGCCTCATGAACAAAATTTGTAAATTCTACCAGTGCTGTAATGGTGCTATGATTTTTTTTTCCTGAAATTGTGTTCCTCAACTGTCTGTAAATTGTATTTTTGCAAATATTCTGTAATTTGGTCATGTATTATTCTTTCTATGGCCTTGGACGGCAGTGAAAGAACAGAAATTGGTCTGTGATTTGAGATTTCTTGTCAATCTCCATTTTTAAATATTGATGTAACAAACGCATGTTTCCAGGATGAAGGAATTTCATTATACATCAGAGAGAAATTAAATAGTTTTGTTGCAGGGACAATCCATTTCTCTAGTGCAATTTTAAAAAGTGTTAAATCCAATCCATCTGGGCCTACATGAGTTTTTATTTTTCATTTTCATAGGTATTTCACACAACTATGATCATGGACTCCAGGAACAGAGGTCGTGAGGGCTTCCCACAGCCTTCCCCCACACCAGCCAGGTGTCCCCATGGAGCAGCAAGGTAAAGCCCTCGTTTTGGCGCCATTTTGACTTAAAACTACAACCACAGAACCAGACTCCTTTCTGCAATTAACAGCTGTTCCTGTATCAAAACGGACCTTTAATGTGACCTTCTCCTAAAACGCTTAAATTAAGAACGTTCCATCAAGCCTAGCCTCCTACCTCTTCAGCGTCTGCTGCTGTTGCTGTTCCTGTCGGTGTAGGCGTGGAGATAGTGCATTATTGCGAACTTTTTGCCTCATCTGCACTGCTCCTGGCACCAGAACAGCTATTACTTTAAGAACTAGTGGTGCTAGTGCACCCTGGGAAATGTATTTGCTCGTTTTTTGAATCTGCATTCCCTCCACCCTATTTTATGGTTTATGGTTAAGCAACTGTTTTAAATCTTAGGGTTTCGTCTTTTTAATGACTATTGCTACGCGCTTTAGTAGTATGTAGTGAGTACTGTTTAAAGGAAACCCCACGCATGCTGAAGGTCTAAACGGCTGCATGTAACGATTTTTGCCGTTTGCTATTGCACTAAGCTGGAGCGACTGACTCTTGTATGCTGTGGATCAGCAGCACTTGATCACTTGGCAAAGTTAATGTCTAAAGTACTACAAGTTAACACAGGGCTTTCCCAGCCATCTATTGCCATACGCACAGCAGTTGTTTTACTCATTCTGTACTCTGTGCCTAAGCTGCATTTAATTATGTTTTAAACTTAAGGAAACATCTGCATGTTATCTCAGGGTTATTCCAATGCCTTTTGCCATACGCACAGCATGTGATTCACTCAGAGTGTACTCAGTGCACAAGCAGCACCTGTTTGCTTAGGCTGGTTAGACTTGTATCCTAGTTGTGTTTTCCCTGTCTCCATTTTAAGTTCACTTGTTGTAGGGTTGCCAACAGTCATTTGTCCTGGTGTGCTGAGCTGCCCAATCTCTCCTCAGCTCCCCTGCTCTTTTGTTGTCTCCTCTCCTCCTCCTCCCCCCCCCTTCTGCACTTAAACTCACCAGCCTCCTCTAATCCTTCCACAGATCACCTGGACTCCAGGAACGGAGGTCATGAGGGCTTCCCACAGCCCTCCCCCACACCAGCCAGGTGTCCCCATGGAGCAGCAAGGTAAAGCCCTCGTTTTGGTGCCATTTTGACTTAAAACTACAACCACAGAACCAGACTCCTTTCTGCAATTAACAGCTGTTCCTGTATCAAAACGGACCTTTAATGTGACCTTCTCCTAAAACGCTTAAATTAAGAACGTTCCATCAAGCCTAGCCTCCTACCTCTTCAGTGTCTGCTGCTGTTGCTGTTCCTGTCGGCGTAGGCGCTTTGGCCCCGCCGCCCCCCCACCACCCTTGGTCGGCTCTCCGTTTTATAGGCAGATGGTGATCATGTGGGACTGACAATAACCTATCAGCCCACTTCTCCATCTGCAGGTTATCGTCTCCTACCACTAGTGGCCGCACTCCCACCTTTCCCAAACTGTTTCCTACCTCCAAGGCCAGCATCTCTTCCTTCCTTTGTCTCCGCTGCCACCCAGTGGCTCAACTTGTATAATCTTGTATAATCCTCATCTCTGGTCTTTTCTTATGCTCTCACTCACCCTGACTCCTTTCACCTCTCCCGCTCTGTCGACTCATCCTTTCTCTCTCTTCCCCTGCCCACCCACTCTGATCTTCCTTCCTACCTCTGCTTGTCACCCTCTGCCTGTGCTACATAACTGAACCCCTGCCTCGCCCAGGAGGGCTACTCTTATTATTTTCACTATTCTTATTATTACTACTTCTTCCTCCCTCCCCTCATCTTGCTATGACTGCTCATCCCCAGTCCTCCCGGGAGTATGGTCTATGTCCCAAGCCAGCCGGTGCTACCATCCCCTCCCCCACTCTCCCCCTGCCTGGCTCTCCTCAAAAGGGCTGAAAATTGCCCACTTAAATGTTCGCAGCCTACTAGCCAACCTGGCAGAACTAACTGCCTGGGTAGCCCACTACCACCCTGATATCTTAGGTATATCGGAAACTTGGCTGAAACCCCAGGTCCCAGACTCCGTGATCTCCCTCCCGGGGTATAGCCTTATCAGGCGTGACCGTGCGGGCAGCAAGCGGGGTGGCGGGGTGCTACTTTATTACAAAGCGCACCTCGACGTCTCCTCCATTGATCTCCCTCCTAGCCCCCTCCCCCCTACTGAGTTCCTACATGCCCTCCTCTTACTTGGGCATACGAAGAAACTGCACTTGATATGTGCCTATAACCCCCCGGGGGTCTGCAAGGACTCTCCTCCTTCCTCCACAGTACCAGTGACATTGTGGGGACAAACGAAGTCCTAGTCATCGGCGATTTTAATCTAGACTGGCTGGCTCCCAACCGCAAGGTATATGAACCTCTGCTCTCGGGCCATGCCATGAGCCAGGTCATCACTGAGCCTACCAGACCCTCTACCCAGGGGAAAAATGGGTCACTAATCGATTGGATCCTGACTAACAGACCTGACAGGATCACATCTTCGGGCATCCTCCCGGACGCAATCTCTGACCACTCGCCCACCTACTGCACGTGGGGCATTTCACGGTCAAAACCCCCCAGCAAAGTTATCACAATGAGGGATTACTCTAAGCTAAATACCCATCACTTCCTCTCTGACCTCTCACTTGTTGACTGGTCAGAGGTCACCTCACTAGAAGACCCAGCACAAGCTCTAGAGGAATTTCTTACCAAGTTCATCCCCGTGCAGAACAAACATGCCCCCCTCACCAGGAGGTGAGTAAAAGACGCCGTCACCAAATGGCTTCACGGTGGCCTTTTCTCCCTAATGAAAACTAGGGACAAAAGCTGGGCGACTTACAAGGCCTCCCAAAGCATTACTGATCTCCTTGCCTACAGGACCATCCAAAACATATGCAAAAAAGCCATCCGCTCTGCTAAAAGCGAATTCTGTAAGTCCGCCCTGCTCTCCTCTGCCTCTAACCCAAGAAATTTCTGGCAAAATATCAGAAGCGCTGTTGGTGGGTCTGCCAGAGTGCAGGTCACCGACCTACTTATTGGCGGGGTCAGCTGTAACAACCCCCACACCATCTCTAATACTTTTGACTCACTGTTCTCCGAACCTCCGGCCCCTCCGCCCCTGTGCTCTGCCCCTAAGCCCCCTGACTCCCCACCTCCTGGGTCGAACTCCCATCCCCCACTCTTCCTCCAACAAGTCACTAGTTGTGAGACCCAGAAGCTCCTCGCCAGCCTTTCCCCTCATAGTGGGGCAGGTCATGACTGCCTCGAGCCTAAACTGCTCAGGCTAGGGGCCCATCTTCTTGCTAGGTTTCTCACACACATTTTCAATTCCTCCCTCAGCTCTGGGTCAATCCCGGCCATCTGGAAGGTGGCAAAAGTAGTCCCAGTCCTAAAACAAGGCAACCCCAAGGACCCCCAGAACTATCGTCCTATTGCAATATTGTCTGCTGCCTCTAAGATCCTAGAGAAAATCGTGGCCTCCCGGCCATCCCTTTACATTCAGGACCATAACCTCCTCTCACCGGCTCAACACAGATTCAGAAAAGGGCAAAGCACGTCCACTGCCCTCGCTGTTGTCACCTCGACTATCAGAACAGCTGCTGACCAGGGGAACCTCACTGATGCCATCTTTGTGGATCTTTCCAAAGCATTCAACAAGGTGGACCACTCCCTCCTCTGCTCCACCCTCTGTTCCCTTGGCTTCTCCCCCTCTGCCTATGTGTGGTTCCTCAACTACCTCTCTGGCAGACAGCAGTTCACCAACTTCAATCGTACCCACTCCTCCCCCTCTCCTGTCCACTGTGGGGTCCCCCAGGGCTCCGTTCTTGGTCCCACCCTCTTCTCCCTCTTCATCAATGATCTCCCGTCCTCCGCCATCCATGGGCATGCCACTCTGTATACGGATGACCTGGTCATTTTGACCAGTGCCCATGACATTGCGACCATTAACGCCCAGCTGAATGCTGACTTCCATCGCATTCAGTCCTGGCTAGTGGATCACAGGCTCACCATCAACCTCAAAAAAAACCAAGCCATGCTGTTCGGCTCATGGCACAAGCTAAAGTCCAGCCCCTCCCCCCTCCAAATTCTTGATATTGATGGCTCTCCCCTACAGACAGCAGCCTCAGTCAAGTACCTGGGTGTCAATCTGGACCCACAGCTCGATCTCACCCAGCATATTCAGAACATCTGCAGGACTACAAATTATAAGCTCAGCCTTGCCTACAAAGCTAAAAACTGCCTAACCCCTGCAGCTCGTTTGGCGCTAGCCGGGTCCTCCTCCTACTCTCTGCTACGGGCTGGTTACCTTAGCCCCGTGCACCCTTCCAGCCTCCAGAAATGGGACACAGCCTACAATAACATCTGCCGCCGCTCTTTCTGCTCCGCTCATCTCACGGTGCGACCTCTACTCCCGACTGGAGTGGCTCCTCCAGAAAAGCATCGCACCTTCGTGCTTGGCAATTTCATTGACAACATTATAAGATCAGCCACACCCCCACCTCCCTCCCCCTCCCTCCTATCAGCTAAGATCAAGAGAGGCCCTCGATCGACTTGTTCCTAGAACTCACTCCCTCATGGGGGACCGGGCCTTCTCCTCCTTTGCCCCCAAACTCTGGAACTCGTTCCCAATCCTTACCCGGTCCGCCACCTCTCATCCCCGCTTCAAAACCTCACTCTGGCACTACCTGAAACCCTCCTCTGCCTGCCCCTGTATTTCCTAGTACTACCCCTCCCACTCATGTGCCATGAGCTCCCAGGGCCTCACTGCTCCTTACCCCTCCAAACCTAGTAACACATTACTGACCTCACTCCCTCCTCCATCCCTTCCCCTCACTCCTCCCTCCCAACTTGGCCTCTCCCCTTCCACCACTCCCTCCCCCATCCCCTCCGTTTTTCCCCAGTTCCTCCCCACCCCCACCCATCTCTTTTCTCCCCTACTATGCACTTACTTCTGTTAGCACTAATTTACCTCATAAATTGTCCTGAATACATCTTGTTTTTACCTAAAATTCGCTTAGCTTTACTCCCTAATTGTGTGTACCTGTGTCTCCCAACCTCAATTCTAATGATGCATTGCTTCCTCTTTCTTTCAGGTAATGTTCGTTGTTTTCTTGATTACCAAATTTGTACTTTACCGCTAGCTGCCTATTCATGTTCTGTCAACCCTGTTGATTGCTCAGCTGTATGTAACTGACTCCTGTATGCCACCATCTTTGTAATCCTCCTGGGTCGCACCTGAAAATAGGCACTTGGTGTCTAGTGTGCCCTACCCGGTTAACAAAAACAAATAAATAAATCAATAAATAATAACCGTGAAATATAATTGAGCATGAGTGTTTTTACTGTCTAAGTCTGTAGAATTATATCTTGCAGAATTGCTTAGTGGTATGGAAGAAACTAACTTCTCTATTTCACTCATGAAATAGTAAATTCCATTAGCTACGTTTATTGGGTCATTACGCAATGATCCATTTACATTACCTGCATTTAGAGAAATATTACACTTATCACCTAAGAGTTTCGTTATGTTATTCCAGAAGAAGCGTGTATCATCAACTAAAGACGACTTCCTATCAAAATAGAACTTTGATTTTAGTAATCTAACTGGTTTGCTACAATGGTTTCTTAAAGGGACACAGTCAGCTTTTTGACCCATTTTCATGGCCCCTGTAATATATGTGCCTGTTAATAGAACTCTACATAATAATTTCTTCTATTGCTTTTAAAACGTGTATTTTGTTTAATTAAATCAGTATCGTTACAAAAAATTACCTTTAGTCATCGCCCCAACCTTAGTGCTGCTGGCTGCCCCTTGCCCTGCAACCCTTACAGTGCGATGGTGCTGAATCCCACCAAACTCATGCATGAATGAGTTTGGCAATTTTTGTGTGATATAAAGTAAATAGCTTGTTGTATTCAAACAACTGTGCTGATTGTGGCAATAAAGCAGTGTCAGTAGCTCAGCAGGTAGCACACTCATCTCTGAGGCCGGGAGATCAGAAGGCTGTGGGTTCTATCCCTACACCAAGCACTTGGGTTGAATCCCAATACTGACACTGTAGCGCAGCATGGGAAGGGGGTGCTGCACTCATGAGGTGCCACCATTAAACAGAGGTTCCAGGTGGATGTTAAAGATCCCCTGGCACTTCTCGAAAAGAGTAGAGAAATTTTTATTGATATAAACAAAACATCAAATCAGATCACAGAAAAAAAATGGACCGAAAGATACACATTTCATATATGTCATTCTCTATACAAACACTTCTTTTTCCTTATTTGAAAACAATAGCGAAAGAAAGGAACATAGGTGACACGTGATTGTCTAACAAAATACAATTTCATCATAAACTGTTATAATTTAACCAAAAAATGTTCTTCCACAACATGTGGTATTTCCTATTTTCTAAACGTATTCTTTCCTTCTCTTTTTGTTTAATAACAGCAACCTCAATGTGTTTTATTAAAGTTAACATTGGTGTATTAGTGTGTTGATATGAAAGCTTACATCTAGCCTGCCACAGATAATACTTAATGCAAGCAAATATCAGATTTAAGGTGCTTGGATGATATCTGGAAACAAAACCTGTATAATCTCCCAGCACTAATATTTCATGTTATATGCTGAACTGTCCTCCACTGCCATCTAGTGGCCAAAAAATCCCAAACATTTTTGGTATATACACAGTTCAGGAAAAAATGCTCCATTGTTTCTTCCTCACCCACACATTATACATTGTCTCTCAAGTATGGGTTTATGTTTTAGGTTGCCCTTAACCCCCAACCTGCTATGACAGCACAATCATTGTACATCCCACATCATAACTGGAATTCTACAGTCAGTTAGAATTTTTAGAGCAAAACCCAGTTTTGAAGGTTTACATTTTGGAAAATCCACCTGAGCTGTGAAATTTCGTGCCATTATGCCGATATACAAAGATTTTCTTTGATAATCCTATATGTGTGCTTTTGTGATCCCCCATATACTGAGTTTTCTAACTGCTGGTTTAGCAAACTCTGGAATTACTAGTGTAGTTGTAAGCCGAGGAACCTGTACCTCCCATTTCTGCATAAAAGAGCTAAACAAATCTAGAGTCCAATCCTCCCAAAGGTGTCTATTATTTACATCTCTAGTCCCAAAATTAGTTTTTAGAAAAAAGGTAAAATAAAACACAATGGGATTAATCATCCCTAATCCCCGCGTTTTATTTTCAAATAGGTAAACTCTCTTTTTAGTGGGTTCAGGTGGCTCCCTCCACACCATCTGAAAGAAACAACTTAGCAACCTTGTCTCCAAAGTTGTAGGAATAGGAAAAATAGAACGAATACATAAAAAGTTGGTAAGCAGAAATTTCTTAATAATCATAATTCTTTTTTGTTTGGACAAAGACCATGATTTCCATTGATTTACCTTAAGTTCTCCCTTTTTCAATTTCTTTTCCCAGTTTAAAAAAGCCAGATCCCCATTGCCAAAATAGCAGCCTAGAATTGTGATGGCTGTGTTGGATATCTGAAGTGGGCCTATTGTAGGAGCGAAAGTACCATTCCCTATGTAGACACCTAGACTTTTACTATAATTCACTTCAGCTCCAGCAATTTCTGTATATTGCTCTAACACCTGCATGGTTTTAACCACAGATTCCTGATTTTGCACAGGTAGGCAAATATCATCTGCATAAACAGCTAACTTCTGGGGCGCTATGTTCAAACTGGCGAAATTCCCCATATCTCAGTGTCCTGTAAGATCAATCTAATTACAGGATCTAGTACAAATATATACAATAAAGGGCTGAGCGGACACCCTTGCTGCACTCCCCTTTTAAAGGGCAGCCCACTGCCCAAAGTCCATTTATTGTTGGATATGTTATTGCTTCCTTATATAAAACCTGAAGCCATGCCCTAAATTTTTTTGGAATCCCATATCTTTTTAAAGCTGTGTAAAGGAATTTGTGGGGCACTTTATCGAAAGCTTTAGTTTGATCCAAAGTTATTAAATAACCAGATATTTTATTCTGTCTTCTATATTCACATATATCTCTTAAGAAACTAAAATGTTGCTGTATGTTCCTATGTGGTATTGAACAGGTTTGTACATGCAATATCACTGATTCAGCTATTTTTTGAAGTCTCTGACATAATATGGTAGTTAGGATTTTGTAATCGGTATTAAGAAGACTGATCGGCCTCCAGGTGCCTAGATCATGTTTTTCTCCTTTCTTATGTAAAAATATGATGATGGCATCAAAAAGAGTTTTTTAAACATTTCCCGCATCTAATATTTCATTGTACACATACAAGATTTCATTCATTTCTTCTGGAAAGTTTTTATAAAATGCATTAGTAATCCCGTCATTACCTGGTGAAACTCCTAATTTTAGTTGTAAAATGACCTTCCTGACCTCCTCAATAGTGCTAAGATTTTCTAATTCAGCTTTTTGGTCCTTTGTTGTGTCAGGTACTAGAAAAGTAGCAAACTCCTCCCACACTTTATCTGCCTACCCCGTGTTATGCCTTCAAATTCTGAGTTGCAATCTCTAACATCAGACAATGTAACTTGCCCCATCTCACCCCTTAAGCCTTCCACTATTTTTTTTCTCCAGACCCTGTTTACAAGTGGAGAAAGGATCTGCATATGATGTTTTTTGTAATCCAAATTGCACTTCGGCCTGCAGGGAAACTGCCCTGTCATATTGATAGTGCTTCATTTTTCCTTTTATTCCATGTACTTGTTCTTGTATATGTGCATCTGAACTATTTGGCAAAGACATGAGGCAATAGTATTGGTTTCTATAATCCAGATATTTCATGTAATCTTCATTACACTTAATTTTTCCTAAGGTTACAAATAAATTCTTTATTTCTGACTTAGTATCTTCCCACCATGTTACCCAATCATCATACATTTCAGCTACTGATTTTCTTAAATTAATGACATTAATTCATTTGGTTTTTATATCTGTCTGATCTAACATAGTGGAGTTTAATTTTCATCTATTTGTTACAGCTGGAAACCCAAGGGGACAGATGAGAGGCCTATACTACATATCAAAGCCTTGTGGTCAGAAACCTCACAAAAATGTAAAGAAAAACTGTTTGGAATCAAATGCTTAGAAGGAAAATAAATAATCAATTCTGGAATAATAAATGCTCATTTTGTATGTGTGCCCTGGATCTGAAGACAGTTCTCTATACGCATCTTTCAATCTTGACGTACTTAGTATTTCCTGAAGTGCATGTGTATCACAATAGATTTTCCTTTGAATCTGGTCCCGGACTTTACAATCCAAACTACAATTAAAATCCCCACCCCAAATTACATTTTTCTTTGTAAATAAATAAGGATGTACTGCATTAAAGAGATCTATATGTGCAGTGATCACTGTTTCATTGCTGGTGTAAGATCTGCCTCTAAAACTCCATCCGCATCCAAGTTCTCCACTAAGAGGTCCAGACGCAACTTTGACCCATTTGCCTATATTGACGAGCTAACATTTTCCTTATGCTGGCAGAACTTTTACCTAGCTAAAATGGGTGAGTATGGCATATGACATTTTCCATGAAATTGTGTCATGTGCCCTAAATAATCATGCTCCCCTGGTAAAAGTCTGCATAAAGACTAGAACATACCGTTGGTTTTCCACCGAACCGTAAGGCTGCATTGCTAGAGAGGGACAAGCTTTGGAAAAAAGCACGCAAATCAAAAACAGCTGAGGACTGGTGCCGTTTCAGGAAGGCTACAAACCTCTGCACCAAGATGGTTAGAGAGGCAAAGGCCAGCTTCTATTGTTCTGAACTAGACTCTGCTACAAAGTGCCCAACTAAATTTTGGTCTACAATCAAAGAGCTGTCTGGTCATACGTCGGAAACGTACTTCCCTTGAAAATTATTTCTGATAACGCTACTATTAGTGATAGAATGGAGATTCTGCAGGCCTTTAACAACCACTTTGCCACTGCAGGCCTAACATTTGACAACTTGCCTGCATGAGCGTTACGCTCCCAGATTAGTGCACAGACTCCTGAACCTAGCACCAGTAATGCGGTCTTTTCCTTCTTACGACAACAACAAAGAGAATGCTGCGACTCGGCTGGATCAATTCGGTGCTCACCACGACGAGCGGCCAGCTCATAACGATAACAAGAATCCAAAAGTGGTGTCACTCGGGTCTCTCTCTGTAGGAAAAATCCACTGACATGCCAATTGCAAGCGTGAAAAGTATTTATTAAATTACAAAGAGTACCAACAACAAATGGAACTCCCTCACCCAGCGCTTCGACTTCTAACAAGTCTTCCTCAGGGGTCTTTTCCTTCTTACCTGCATCGCTGAAAGAGGTCAAAGATCTTCTTCTACAAATGGAGGGGGGAAGATTCAGGGGAGAAAGGAGGAGGTGCTACTTCACTGAGAGGGTGGTGGAGCCATGGAATGCGCTGCCTGGGGGGCTCGTGGAGGCAGAGACAGTGGAGGGGTTCAAGAGGGGGTGGGACAGGTACAGGGAAAGGGTTCTGGAAGCAAAATCCAATGCAGCAAGAATATCGGGAACTGGGAAGGGAGAAGCCCAAGAAGGCGAGGTGGGCAGCAAGGTCAGCACCCAGGGTGGGGGCTGACCAAACGAGCAGACACGAAAGACCGTTAGGCCTATTCTGCTGGCATTTTAGTATGTTAGTAAATGGACACTAAGAAAAGTGCTGGTGCTGATTCTCTCAACCCTTACTCCCTAAAGATTGCTTACCATGTCCTAGCCATACAAATCACTCATCTATTTAACCTGTCCTTATCCCAGGGGACTCTCCCACACCTACTGAAAACTGCCCACGTCATTCCTCTGTTTAGATCGAGGGACCCCTGTGATCTAAACAACTATAGGCCAATCTCACTCCTCCACATACTGTCTAAACTCTTTGAAAAAATTGTGAATGCACAGCTGAGAACCTACTTAGACAATACGAACCTTCTAAAACCTATGCAATCTGGCTTCAGACCAAAACACAGCACCACTACGGGTCTGGCCAAAGTGACTAATGATTGGCAATGAGACCTGGAGAATAGAAATTTTGTCTGCACCATGTTCCTGGACCTAAGTAAGGCCTTCAACACTGTCAACCACTGCCTGCTTCTTTCCACCCTAAAAATGATAGGTCTGGACTCAGCTTCCATGTGTTGGTTCAATGACTACCTTACAGATAGGCTACAGCAGGTTAAGGCTGAAGGTGAGCTCTCCCCTCTCAAACCACTAAAAAGAGGTGTACCACAGGGATCTATCCTGGGTCCCCTACTGTTTGCAATTTACATAAACAATACTGATGACGGCATTACGGAGGCCAATATTCACCTGTTTGCAGATGATACGGTGCTCTACCTAAGCTGCCCAACCCTGGAAGCTGCTTGTAGAGATTTGCAAGCTGACTTCAACCTGCTGCAGAGTCAGCTCCTAAATAAAAAAACTTTTACTCAATGCAAAAAAAAAAAAAAAGTGATGCTGTTCTCACCTGCCATTCATATGGCGAACCCAGCCAATATTGGTTCTATACCTCAAATTACCACTTTACTAGGAGAAAGGTTGGAATTTGCTACGAAATTCAAGTATCTGGCAGTTTGGCTGGACCAGAGACTCTCTTTCATGGATCACGTTGAGGATCTGCTGAAAAAGCTGAGGCAGAGGCTTGGTCTTTTCTTTAGGATAAACCACCTCTTGACCAGAGATGCCAAGATGCAGTTAGTTCAATCCACGTTCCTTTCCCTAACTTACTATGCTGACTTCATTTATAGTCAAAGCACTGCCTCCTGTCTTGCCAAGCTGGACACCCTGTATCACAGAGCCTTGAGATTTATAACTGGCCTACCCCTCACCACACATCACTGCTTTTTGTATGCAGCTGTGGGGGGGTCCTCCCTTCAGTACTGGCAGAACAGAAATGCTGCTCTTTGGACCTTCAGAGCTATTACCGATAAACTTCCCCAATACATTTCTGACTGCCTGCTGCTAAGTTTGTTAGGAAACTATACACTGAGAAGTTACTCTTTGATTTCATTGAAAGTGCCTAGGGCAAATACACATTTTGGGAGAGTGGCCATAAGCTTTGTGTTCCCTTCACTCTGGAGCAAATTACAGAAATCAATGAAACTGAGCATCCCTGTCAGTCTTAACATCTTCAAGACCTTGTATGCCCAAGCTGTTAAGGGACTCTGCAACTGTTTCTCCCACTCTTAGCATGTTATGGTGTCTGCTGTATACCTGTCCTCTGCATTGCTGCCTAAATCTTGGCCCTATGGTTTCCTCAAGTTTATACCCCTTCAATCTACTGCTGTTTCTCCGCATACCCTTTCCTACCTTATCTGACCTCCTACCATGTGTTGTCCCTAGCCCTGTTGTCCTAGCACCCCTCTTTTAGAGCAGCCTCTACCTTGTAACCTGCTTCTCCCCTGTCAGTGTCCTACCGTCGCCCCCCCTTCAAGCCTGAATCCCATGTCTTGACTTATGCTAGGCTGTGCTGATAGTGAGAATGTTTTATTTTCCCTGTGTTTTCTGCTGAATAATTGATGTACGTGATGACTCAACCTTGTTAACTCATTATCTGGACCTACTGCTTTTGTTCTGTGTGTATCATTTTAACGTATACTAACGTCTATTTATTGTCTACATATAAATGTATTGCGCTTTGACCTCGTGTGACACAGGTCCACCTTGTAAATGAGCTTGCTCAACAGTGTTCGCCTGGATAAATAAAGATTTTGATTGATTGATTGATAATGTTTCATACTGCAGGTGTTTAAGGAAACTAGTTTTAAAGTAGCCATTACAGACTTCTAAGGCTATATGTCTTTTTTTCTTTTCCTCCTTTTTTTTTTTTTTTGTGTTCAGGACTTCTGCCCCACCGTCCTCGCATTCCATTTCTGAGAATGCCCCAGATGTGGAGGAGACGTCTGATTGAGAACCCCCTTCTTGATCCTGTAACACTTGAAAAGCATTTTGTGTAAGAAATCCAGTGAGGTTTTGTTTTTGCCTACTAAAGGCTCTTGTAACCCTTTTGAGGTGTGGAGTCTGAAATTCTAAAGAAGGTGGAGAAGGCATAACCTGTGTACTAGTTTTCTTTTGGAGATCAAGTATGACTCCCTGAACTGGGTTCTGTCTATCCTGTGGTGTTTCTGACTGGTCAGTAGGAGTGTTAGTCTATGGAGTTGGATGGTCTGCTTCTGAAGTGGCAGGCCCTGTTTGCGGTGGGTTGGCACTGGTGATAAGCATGCCCCTGTTCATCACACAAACTGCAATGAAAAACATTTCTACATGTTCCACTGTCATGGTCAAGGCACATTTTATTTTGTTGCATACGCTACTGAGGTGCCTCCTACTCCCACATTTATAGCAGGCCTTGGGCTGGCCTGGGTAGAAACAAACCCCTCTGTCCTTACCCAAGAAAAAACTGTTAGAGACATGCTGAACCTCATTACTAATGATGTTTAACTTCAACTTAAATTTCCAACTGCCCATCCAAATGCCTTCATCACCTATAAATGGGCTCTGGAGGCCCCAACACATTACACGTCTGCTCTAACCAGAACTGGATATCCCCCACATTAACCCCTCGTTCCGGAACATGATGTGTACAGTTTTAAATAATGGTTTGGTAAGTGGAATTGCCCAAAAAGGGGTCCACAAAGGTGTAGTTTTCCAAGTTTCATACGTTACCCAAAATTTGCCCAGACTAGCAAACGTTTTAAAACTTATGTCAAAGGTATCCTCCCAACATTAATAAATGCATAAACTTCAGATGATAAGAAGTTCATTGAGTCCTTCAAAAGTTTTCTGGCCACATATAGTCTGTCCGGATGCTCCTGCAGGCCGCCTCCATAGCGAAGTCGGACTGCGTTGCAGCGCGGTGCTTGCTTCAAAACGCTATGATGAAATAAGTCAGAAAATCTTGGTCCAGGCCTCCTACTGTCACTACATGGGAAGTGGGGTGGGGAATCAACGGGAGATGGGTTTGGAGGTTCTGTTTTCATACCAGGACCCTCTTTACTATTAAAACGCTCCCCAGCACCCACTCCTTGAGAAATTCAATTTTCTACTTGACCTGTGGCTTCTTCGGGGGGCCCCCTGAGGATCTGACTGTGTAGGAAACAAAATCCATTCCGAATCAGGAATCCACTTGCCATTCAGACAGATCCAGCTGGCATTCAACAATGCTTGTTCCTTTGTCCAGTGGCTGTCAGATTGAGCCACGTCAAAAGTGTTGCTCTTCCACATTCTTTCAGTCTCCATGTCAACGCTCTGACTTACTCCTGTCGGCTCGCTCTCTGCATTCAGCTGAGAAACTGCTGATTCTCCCGTAACTTCTGTTTGCACTGTCTCCTCAGAAATTTTTGGGTCATCTTGCTTGGGTTTAAAATTCATGGAAGCCGCTTCCACTGCATGGAATCGCCCATGCATATCACCGGTGCCCAAATCCTGAGAAAAGTCAGTAAGCAAATCCCCCTTGTAGCTCTGCAAGCGAGGTCAGGGATGAGCCCTCGGTCCGTTGACATTCCGACATGTCCTCCTTCACCAGTGGCCCACCACCATCTGCCATGGCGCACAGCAGTGCCCCCTACCAACAGAGTGGGGGAATCTCCCTGGTGCCCTGGCCAAATTGCCCTCATTCACTAAAAATACCACCAACAGTTTAATCTGGTTCAAGATCAGCTGGCATTCATCTGTATCCTCCCCCCCCCCAGGTCGTGCCTGAAAATAGGCAGAATGTGTCTAGTGCAATTACCCGGTCAACAAAAACTAAATAAAATATCACTTGCTTGTCAAACCGAGGGCTATTTCATATAGAAATCTCTCCTTGAGAAGTGAAAGTGGGACTCGGCACCTGTGCACCACCAGTGCTGATGGTATGACAGGTCTAGGCCATGGAGTTTCTGGAAAAGGAGCTTATGACTGACCAAGCTGAAGTTTTCTGTCAAGTTGATAAAGATGGCACCAGCTTGTTTCCATTATCAAGGGCCTCAAGAACAAAACTGGGATACCCAGTGCTGTATTGGGGCTATGTTTTTTCCAAAATCCATGCTGCTGGGGATACTGTATTTCATATTGTTCGAGATATGAGACAAGCTGAATGGACACTATTTTCTCAAGGGCTTTGGACAGGAAGGAGAGTAAGGAAATTGTACTTTAACTGGAAAGGTTAGAACAGTCACCACTATTAAAAGCTAGTATAAGCAGCATGGATTTTCACTTTTTGGGGAACTGGAAGCAGCACAGAGTGAAATTGACAATGTTGGAAAATGGGGTAGGAGAGTTCCTCAACAACCAGGGCAAATAGCCTCATATCTTTTGAATCACCCCCAATTCTGGTTTTACCAAGCACCTTTCTTTCATAATTAGAGGTGTCCCTTACTGAGACAGTTTTAAGACAGAATTTAGGATATCCTGGCTCCAGGTCAGGACCGGGACCTCCGCTGGAGGGCAGAGGTGGCATAGATGGGATGACAGAGCTAACTCAGTGAATGCAACATTGAATTTGTTGGCAATAATGGTGAGATCAACTACCTCTTGTCCATCAACCAAGAGCATTTTTGATGAGGTTTTGTCACCCTCACCAAGGAGTTCTGAGACATTCTCCCAAAATCTTTCACCACTGCTCCAATTCTGTGTTTGCTGGGCCTTGTTGTAGCTGGATTTGGTCAACTGAATCCTAGTAGTGTATTTATTCCTGGCTTCCTTGTATTTCTGCAGATAGACTAGGGATCCAGTCTCCCTGGCCAGCGCCCACAGATTATCCCTCTCTCTCGTGAGGGCAAAGATATTTGAGTGAGCTTTTAGGACTCTTAAACAAAATTAAAATCATCTGCATGTAATTATTTAACCCTGACAGTCATCTCACTATAATGTATACCCTTTCATGTCTTATTGCTTATATATGATTAGTCGAGAGAACACTGTCCAGTTGATATGCATCTTAGTTTTTGTTTAATCATGTCTTATGTTTCTGGCTGTTGCAGTTATTATTGTGATTCTTTTCTAATCTGTAATTATTCACCAGCTCTGTATTCATATTTGTATTATTTTTCTGTTTCATGATTCATGTATTATTGTACTGTTTGGCTTATAACCTCCCGGGTTGTACCTGAAAATAGGTGCATTGGTGTCTCATGTATTTATCTGGTCAGTAAAAGGTAATAATTTTCATGGAGACAAGAAGGATATTTTTAGTGCAGTGCTCTGCTGCCACACACTGGTGATTTGTTGTGCCTTGCAACTAAAACTTCACTGTTCAATCAACTACTACATACTTCTCAGTCACTTTAATGCAGGGACTGCTGCTATTGTGTAGCTCTGGCACACAAAGGCAGCTAGCTGTTCATTAAAGCAGCAGTTCAAGTTAGCTGAAAAAAAGCGACGTCATGAGCTGCCCTTACCAAAATTACATTATCTGCTCACACAAAGGAACTGCAGCATTATTTAAAAATTAAAAAACCTTTGAGAACATTTATTTTCATAAATTCGGAACCACTGCAGACCTTAAGTTAAATCAAGGTGTTTGTGGTCCCTGGGCCCCTGCTCACTTTGGGGGCAAACAGACCACAGAATTGGATTCCTTCACCCCCCGATTAGGTAAACACCAAGGGCAGGATTCACAAAGAAAGCCAAAAATCCCCACAGCTGCGGGAAAAAGGCCTGCAGCACTGCGGAAACGCAGTTGCATGATATTCACAAGGAAAAACTGAGCAGGTTGAATTTCAGCAGCATGCGAAATTGCGCATGTGCTGAAAATCCGCAACTGCGGATCCGCAGCTCGAGAAACAGCTTAGGAGACATAGCAACAGGTGAACTTAATTAGCTGAAACAGCAGGCTGTAACAGGGCTGCAAAGAGAATGAAGCTGAAAGCGCCCACAAAGAGACCAGCAACCAGTCCCTCAACTGGGACCACTGCAGCACCACAGGTACCAGTAATACCATGGCACCACAGTGGCCAACTGTTACTGCTGGTCCCCCCTCCCTGGGGTGTTCCTGTTGCCTGCAGGGGTAGCACTCACTGCAGGCTGGCCAGGCTCTACTACCTGTGGGGCTCTGTCATGGGCTGCACTGTGTCTGGTGATTGTTGCCTGTTGCCATATCATGGTAATGTGTGCTTGTGTTGCTGTTACAGCAGCCACTGTTATACTATCTGGGATGCTATTACCTGTGCCTCACCTCCACCTAAATTGATTCCAATTGCTGAGGCACTACTGCAGTTTGCTGAGGAAGAGTTACACCTCATTCCACTGTGTGTAACATTTTTTCTGCAGCTGCGCAAAAAAATGGTTGTGAATAGCCTTTCAGGGGCTGTGCTTTACTTATCTCACACCTTTTTTTCCTCAGGGACTTCTGCAGCTGCACTTTTTCCACAGTCCTTAGTGTTTTTCTGTAGCTGCAGAGGGTTTTGTGAATAGCACTCAGTGCATGTTCCCCTTTGTTTCCATAGCTACAGCAGTTTTGGGGACTTAGGGAAGGCTTTGCACCTTCGGAAAGCTTTGTGAATCCAGCTCCAATTGTTTACCTAATAAATGGTTGTTTTCCCACTTTTACTTCTTCTCAGGGGAAGGGGCAGAGGAATATTACTAATAAATACTGAAATGTCTGCTGACATCGGCGTGCCCAATCCTGGAGTCAGCAGCTAACACCACTCCCCCCCCACCAGTGTGGGACACTGGGGGGCCCACTCCCAGTATGTCCCCCCCAGCAGTGTGCCCTCTTCCCCTACAGTTTACCGACAGTTGGATGCCCAATCCCCATGCTGGCAGTAGCCTCCTGACAATGTGGGACACTGGGTAGCCCACTCCCAGAGTCCCCAGTTATGTCCTACCCCCCTTCACTGTGGGACACTGGGGAGCCCACCCCCAGTGTCCTGAAATAGTTTTATTTTTTTCCATGCTTTTGCCAACATCGGTGTGCCAAATCCCCATGTTGACAGTCACTACAACCCCTCCCCATGACAGTGTGGGACACTGGGTATCCCACTCCCAGTGTCCCCAGTTTTGACCTTCCCAGTACCATGGGACACTGGTGAGCCCACCCCCAGTGTATCGAAAAATTGTTCCAATATGTTCCTGTTAAAAAAGAAAACAGTCCCTTGATGTGTTATGGGCATACGTTGTAATTTCACAATGCACACTTGTAACTTTGCAAAGTTACAATATTTTCACCCCATATTTTCAATATAGTCTTCTTAGTACCCCACATCATGAATGCCACAGCTTTCATTTTTCAAATTCAGGCCAAAATGTGGTTTCAGACCTGTGACGTCGCGGTTGCGCAGAATTATGTTTTAGCAGGGATTTGAACAACTGCTGTACTGGATACATGCGGTGAGGTGATAAGAAGGTTATGTTGAACATTTTGGGTGAAAATTATTTAAGATGGCACAGTTATGACTATTTCTTGCAATTTCACTACACCTGCTCATAACATTGTGCATGGAAGTGAGGGGCTGGAGGTCCCTGCATTTCCACAACTTGATACATATGTGCATCTGTGGAGGGATGGGAGTGCAGGGTCCGATGGACCTCATTCTCCTGTGCTGTGCCTATCCAGCTTATTTTCTAATGGAATGGGGTGAGCATTAGGGCTGATGACCCCAATGTCACCCCAATCTCTCGCCATCTGAGCAGGGTGGGGGTTGGTTAGGTTGGAAACCCTAACGTTGAATTTCCCAGCTTAATGCTTTAATAAAACCCTAACTGATGCATTGTCATTTTTTGTAATATATATATATATATATATATTCATACTTTCAGAAGAAGCAGAGGGTTAGCTAACCTAAATGAAACATATGTATCTCACCCTGGGATGAGATGCAGACATGGCACACTGACGAGTCCTGAGTAGAATGAAACATGTGTCTGTGTCTTCTGTTCTCAGCCTTTACAGATTGCGTGAGAGGCCATTTGGCACAATGCATTCCTGCTTAACACTGGACCAGTCTGAATTTTCATGATGATTTGCATATACACGCCATGATGTTTTGCATAGTTGTGGTGGGGTGGTGGTTTTGTATTTCTTTGAAACCTGGCTTTTTTGCCAGTGCTCTTTTATGGTAACCCTTGCCTCAGTGCTTTTGCTGCGGTTCTTTGTCTTTTTAGCTTGTCTTCTTATATTTGGGCCTACAGTGATCCAAATCCATAAGACCCCTTAAGAGATGGTTCACTTTTTGCCAGGGGCGAGGTGCAGATAAGGCACACTGAGTCCTGAATAGAACAAAATACATGTCTGCATCTTTAGATCGCAGCCTTTGCAGATTGTGCGAGAGGTCCTTGGGTACCATGCATTCCTGCTTAAAGCAGAAGGAGCAAACATTTTTGTGGTGATTTGCATATACATCTTATGATGCTTTACATTATGGGGATATGTATGATTCTGTGTTTATTTGAAACCTGGCTTTGTTGCCAGTACCCTTTTACAGTAACATTCAAAAAATTATTTGTAACAGAAATTAGTTACTGAAACAAACAGGATGGCCACCAAAACTTTAATGTGCAGGCCAGAAATCCCCTCCTATGTCCATAAAGGGTGACAACCTGTCCCGTTTTTCTGCTTGTTCACAGTGGTGGGCAAGCCAAAGCAGGCTCAAGACTAGTGCCTGGCTCGGTTCGACCTCTATAAGTAGTTAAGAGCCAAAGTCAAGCTGAGCCAGTTATGTCAAAGTAAGCATTTTTGTCAGCCTGAACAGTTAGTGTAGTGTCTGAAACGTTCTGCTCCTATGTAGAGAACAGCCTGCAGCAGCCAGGGTTTGGCTCATGTTTTGGCTCTACTCCAGGTCAACGATTCCTGCCTTGCCCACCTCTACTTGTTCATACAGATAAAAATGTAATGGGATTTGTCCATGTTCAGCACGTGAAGGGTCTGTCCACAAATATTCTGGTCATGTGCAGAATTCTATTTAGTACAAAGTGGTCTTGCAGCTTTTTAGAAGTATTGACTGTGCTGGGTCCACTCTGGCCCAAATGCTCATTATTTGTGTACATGTTACTGTTCTGCCTTCATGCTTTGCCCTAGGTCTTACTACCCTAATCCTTAGGGTGTGTTGCCCCAGTATGATGATTACTGCCTTCCATGCTTGAATCATGCTGTTATCTGCCTCTTGCCTGCAATGTAAACCCCTGTTGTTCTTGTACTGACCTTGTTGCTTGATGTTCTTGAATGTACCCTGTACTTGTTTTTGTCTGATGTTCTTGAATGTACCTTGTAATCTCCCGGTTCGCACCTCAAAATAGGCACTTGGTTGTCTAGTGTGCTTACCTGGTAAACAAAAGCAAATAAATAAATAAAATCAATCCGTAGGGATTTTCACTGGCACATCACCACTGTTGCGGTGCCCAGAGGCTGGCAAAAAAACACAGGCATGACTGAAAACCAGAAGTGATCCAGTACTGAAATCTATCCAGACTGCTTCAACCTGCTAAAATGTCCACTAAAACAGCCACCACGACTTGCTGGAATACCCACCCCCGCAGAATAGCCAGTGTCTGTAGGAATTTTCACCTGACCCACTGGAATAACCATCAGACTTGCTGAAATGCAAACATTCTGCCAGGTTGCCGGCCTATACAGACAGAACTTAGGCGGCTGTTCTACCGAGTCCGTTAGTTCAGGTCCGCAAGCATTCTGGCAAGTTGTGGCAGCCATTCTGACAGGTGCCAACAGGAAAACTGGAATCATTCCTGTTTGAGTCTTCACTGATATTGCAAAAAAAGTACTGAACTGGCCATTTCACCGGCACGCAGCGTGTCTCAAAGTTCGGCGTCTGTCACAGTAACACCATAATGCGCAAGTCTAGTTCAAGTGCTGTGTTTTTACACTGGGGCCCAGATATTCAAAAGGGCTGCGCCATGCGCAACAGGGTTGCACATGCTCAAGTCCAAAATTGCGCCATTCTGCGATATTCAGCAGGAGGCAGTTACGCCACTGACAACAGTTGCGCAAAAGAGCAATGCAAATGAATGCATGCTCAACAGGAGGGGGAGGAACCATGCATAACCTGCGCAACCCGATATTCAGTCGGGTTGTGCAGAGTTGTGCATGGCGCAACCCCATACCGCGCCTGCACAACCTTGAGCCAAAAAAAGGATCAGTTGAGGGCCACCCACAGGTGAGCTGCTGTATTGCAGAGGCGCAACACAGCAGCTGCCACCCTGGCTGGCCCCAACTCGGTCCTGTGCCCCTCACCAGCCCGATCGCGGGCAGAGCGTAAAACAACCCCGCCACACATCTCCAAAGCCCGATTGCGGGCATACATGTATGACCCCGCCCACATCTCCCGAAGCCCGATCGCGGGCATAAAGTGTATCAACCCCCACATCTCCGAAGCCCGATCGCGGGCATAACCTGCATGAACCCCCACCAGTGCCCGATCGCGGGCAGAATGTAAAAGCCCCTCTGGACTGTCATATACGGTATGTGCTGCACGCCCATTGGCTGTAGCTCCTGCACCAATGCGTGCAGCCCTCGGACAGTCAGTCGCGGGCGGCGGCGGCAGGCAGGTGGATGCCGCCCGCCTGCCGGCTGGGGGAGCGGGTGGAGGGGCTTGGGTGGGGTGGGGGGACACCAGACACCAGGGAGATGCTTGGGGTTGTAACTTGACATTCTGCCCGCGATCGGGCATTACGGTCCACTGGACCACCAGGGAGATATTCGGGTTGGGGGCTTTTTACATTCTGCCCGCGATCGGGCACTGGTGAGGAGGTTGATACAGGTTATGCCCTGATCGGGCTTGGGAGATGTGGGGGTTGATACAGGTTATGCCGCGATCGGGCCTGGGAGATGTGGGGGGTTGATACAGGTTATGCCCGTGGATCGGGCTTCGGGAGATGTGGGGGCATGTTACTGTATGCCCGCGATCGGGCTTCGGGAGCTGTGTGTGGAGGGGATGTATACACTGATGCTGCCCGCGATCGGGCTGCAGGGTGCGTAGGTCCCCGACGGCTGCTGCCTGGCAGGGCGGCCAGGCGCAAGTCTTCGGGGATCGGCGCACCTACATGCTAATGGCATGCAAATGGGGCCATAGATGCAAATGGCCCCCCCTGCGCCTTGCATAAATTATGGCCCCATTTGCATGTCACCTTTTGAATATCGGAAATTTGCGCATGGCGCAATGGTACTTGCGCCACCGCAAGTTTAATGCTCAACTCTGGCAACTTGCGGTGGCGCAAGTTCCACTGCGCATGCTGTGGCTGGGAGGTGATATTCAAAGGAGTTGCTCAATAGCGCAACTCCTTTGAATATCGCCCCGGCCACACCTCTGCTCAACTATTTTGAGCAGCGCTGGGGCTTGCACCTCAGAATGGCTCAGTTTGAATATCTGGGCCTGGGTCTCTGATTTTGATCACTTGCCTTTTTATTTTTGTTAAATTAAGACTTTTTGTTGTTATTAAATTAGACTTGTTCCTTATTTGTTCCCCACGGTTTCCGTTTCTTCAAATATTGCATAGCTGTCTAGGTCAGACCATCAAAATGAGTGAGAGACCACAATGGAGATAAGACTGTGCACCACTGAAATGCACTGCAGCTCTCTTGATTTTAAGAATACGATAATAAACGAGGCCCACCCAAAAATAAAGACGGGAAAACAGTACTAACTCTCAAATCTCACTACTGTAACCCAGGCTGGACTTCTCAATTCAAATGCACGCTAAAGCCCCGCCCACCCGTCCTCTCAGCCAATGAACGAGCTGTCCTTCCTTGCTCGGCCTGCCCCCTCCCCAGTTACAAGGGGAGCCCCGCCTCTCTGCGCCGTGCGCTGTACGGCAAGATGGCGGCCTCCTTGGTCTGCAGTGGTACCGTGAGCAGGTGAATGAAGAAAGGGCTGCGGAATACGGATGGGAGGGGTTTTTGTTTAGGCACTATAGGAGTGTGTTGCGAGGCTTCTCATAACAACATAGTTAACAGCCCGTCGTGTTGTCTGCATGAGACGCTTAGGAGATACAAACTCTTAGAATACAGTGGAAACTACTGACTTTGTGTAAAGTTTTTAATTTTGATTTAGCATCATGGCGTAGCATGATGGATGCCTGCATAAACGTCTGACTTTGCATATAGTACTTCCGTGTGGGGCCCCCAAGCAATTTGTCTATTCCGAAGGTAACATTGAAGGCTGTCCCTCCTAATGGGGGAAGGGGGCATAGTTAAAAACTGGACTGCTGGAACCGGATGGTAATGCCGCAAGCCCTGCGCGCTATGTGATCTGCGCACCAGAGGCTTGCGGCACTCTTTGGGCTTTGAAAATCGAACCCCACATCTCTGGAAGGATATGGACAGAGTGGAGGCAGTCCAGAGGAGGGCAACTAATATGTACACCCTGGAGCGGGGGGGGGGAGAAGAGATGTGACAGAAACATTTAAATACCTCACGGCATACCTCTCAAGTGTCCCTGATTTTGCCTCAAAATTTTACTCTGTCCCTCCTAAAATTTGTGTTTTTGTGGCTAAACAGTGGAGACTGTAGGCACAAAACAATGTCAAGCATTAAAGTTACAGACTTGTTCTTCTTTAGAAAATGCATTTTGCACTAAGCCCTATAGTCTACCAGCTTTTTGGGTGGATATCTCTAATTTTGAAGATGTGTCCCTGATTTTGGTCCTTTGTCCCTGATTTTTTTAATCCTTGTCCCTGATTTATGAGGCAGGAGGTTGAGAGGTATGCCTCACGGTACAGGAGGGAAGTACTGTTTTGAAAAAAAGTGCTGAAGAACAAGGGGTCATGCTATTTGGGGTGGGGGAGATTCGGGAGAGATGTGAGGAGTACTTCACAGAAAGAGTGGTGGATTCCTGGAACAGATTTCTAGTGCAGGTGGTGGGAGCAAAAACGGTGGGGTTCAAGAATGCAAGGGATAAGCACAAGTGAATCATAGTGGGGAGGGGAAAGAGCAGTAGGTTGGGTACGGTCTGTGGTAATAGTGTAAATGGGGAGGAGTGGGCAGATTTTGATGGGCCAAGCGGTCCTTATCTGCTGTCAAATTCTGTGTTCCTGTGTAAACTCAGGATGTTGCCTTTGCCATCACAGGACGTTAAGCAGCCTACGGATGTTCTCATGGATGAGGCGGCCATTAATAAAACCTGTTTGGTCTGGATGAACCAGGGACCCCACCCACCTTTGCAACCTAGCTGCCACCACGGATGACAGTATTTTCAGGTCAGCATTATGGAGGGAGCTGGGGTGGTAAGAGACACACTCGGCTGGGGTCCTTATTAGGCTTCGGAATCACTGTAATAAGTGCACATTGTCACGATGGAGGGGGCTCCCTCTCCCGTTGTGCCCCTCTAAAGACGCTCTCTAACAGTGAGGCAAATTTCATTCTGCCTACCAGAAGTGCCCTATCCCGCATGGAAATTGCACTGCTCACATTGTGTAGATGGTATTATCTCTCATAAATTCTTACTTTAAACGCAGAAATGCATAATAATATACCATACTCTGAGCTTGTCTCTCCATCTTTGATAATGTTTTCCACATTTTGAGTGCCAGTGTCCCAAATATCAGTGATTTAAGAGCTCTCAATGCCTCATGGAAATGGGGAAGTGGGACACATTATGGGGCTATACAGCTGAACCTTTTATCATCCAAATGTGCAGCTGCACTTAAATATGTAAAAAAAAAAAACGGGAAATATGTGGGAAACGTCATCAACTCGTGAAGATGGGCTGATGGCACTATCCAATCCTGGAGACAGGCCAAGGACAATTTAGAATTTAGTGTTTTCGAGATGGCCCAGTGGCATGGAGGGCTGGAGCATCGCTGCCTTCCCTCCTGCCACGCCGATGACCCATGTTCACAGTGCAAGCAGGGTGGTTGGGAAGGAAGAGGATTGAGCGTCCAGAGGGTAGCTCTTCTCTCCCAGGGAGGGTGGGTTGGTCGTCCCACCGAATGACTGCCCCCAGGTGGAGGCCTGAAGGCAGAAAGGGGCAGGGACACCAATGGAAGGGAGGGTGCTGCGAGATTCCGGCAACGTGCGTGTGCCTCCATGCATGGGCGTTGACGTGTCACGTCCTAGCAGCGGGGGGTGGGGTGGAAAAAGTGGTTGACTGGCAGGATGACACCAGTTCTCCGCAGACTCTGCACCTGGCTAGCTGGGCACCTCGATGCCATTCAGGTAAGTCCTGGTGGACGAAGGGTGATGGGGCTGGGGGAACTAGTGGAAGGGGGACGGCTGACCCGGAGGAGAAACTATAGATAAAAAGAACTTGGTGTTTTCCTGTTGATCAAGTTTTCATTGGGCAATAGAAATTACTAGAAAATTTTGCATTCAACTACTGGCGCACCGCATGGGACAGCACTTTCTCTGTGCAGCACAGTGCCTCTGAGAAGTAGAATGTGGCTATATGCTTCCCCATGTGGGTCATTGTAGAGACATAAAGGTCTAAGCCAGAGACACCGGGACCCCAAGGAAGCAAATCTTGTCGCCAAGGGGCTGGCAATGACTACTGGCTACGGTGCCTGTTCAGCACTGCATTGTGCTATTTGCCTGTCAATAACTGTTGCTAGCTGTCTCGGCTGTCCCATGTCTTTCTGCCAGGAGAGAAGCAAAAGGTGAAGAAACGTCAGCTAGAGCTTGTGGGGGGAACAGCCCAAAGCAGTAGGACGGGGATATAGGAAGGTAAAATAAGTAAATAAAAGCGGACTGCCAGTGCTATAGTGATGACAATGAAGGCACACCTCTAGGTGGGCATAGAGAACAGGTAGTCTGGGTGTAGGAGCCAGAGCCTCAAGTGAAGGAGGACCCTCTGACCAATAGGCACTTTCCAGGCTGGCTTTCGGGTGGCTATAGGGAATAAAGGTCAGTAACCCTGAAGACATACAGGCTGTGGCTAGTGTTTAAAAAACAAAACACTGTAAATATGTGCCAGACCAAAAAAAGAGTAGCCCATAGGACTACACACATTACTATTCCACCAAGAGGGAAAAGTTTTTTTTTTGTTTTTTTTTTGATATCTAGACCAGCTTCTACCCCAAGAAGGAATCTGTTGATGGATGTGAACACTGCTGGACTTATAAAGCTAAAAGAAGTCCCAACCTAGGATCAAATAGCCCATTTATGTCACTCTCCCCTATGTCCTCAGACTCTCCCGTAGCATGCTTGCCAATCTCGGGCAGCCCGCAACATCAGGGCATAGCCAGGAGGTAAGGCCAAGCAGAAAACAAGAGAAGTGCCAGCAAGGGCAACGTAGTGGAAATCAGGTCAGCCGTCTGATGCCCCTTTCCTGCCAGACAGCACACGGATTTACCTCCGAGATGGAGCCGTCTGCAGCGAACTGACTCACCTTGTTTCTCAAAGAGTAGAACTGGGACTGAGTCAGTACACCGAGAGGGTGTAAGGTTCATTTAGCAACTAAGGGATGCACCCAAGGTAGGGGATGTACCTCGGGCAGGAAGGGGAAAGGCATTTTTTTTTTCGCATTTTCTGTTTTCCTCTGAATCCTGAGAAAGGAGAGACAAGGGAGAAAAACCGGGAAGAGTCACTAGGATGCTTCTTGACCATAATGCCGTGAGATCTGCAGGATGAGCTGCCCTGGCTATGTTAGAGAAGGTATGATGGGCGTTCATGTACTCAATAGAGAAGATATTCTGGAAGATCAGTTACAGTAAGTGTGTGACTTTCATAACTTCTCTAGACTCAGTCTTCTCCACCGAGTCCCACTTATGGGTAAGGGTACCAAGCTTTCCTATGTTGTAAGAGAGGAGCTGGCTTACCATGCAGGTACAGCATTACCCTCAGTCCTCTGAGTGGGGGGAGAACACCTTAGGGAAGGGGCTTCTGCAGGCCACATGGGACCTAGGCATATGAGCAAGGGGATTCCCCAAGAGTTGCTGTTTGACCCTGGGGAAGAAGTTAACCACTTGAAAGTGCAAGTTTAGAACATAGAAACATAGAAGTCGACGGCAGATAAGGACCGCAAGGCCCATCCAGTCTGCCCATTTCTTTTTCTACCTTATGAATGTGTCATCAGCTTTTGCTCTGTCACTGACCTATCTATTTATACTCATCTGTATTGCTCCCTTATGCCTATCCCATGCCTGTTTGAAGCACTGCACTGTATTCATATCCACCACTTCCTGAGGTATGCTGTTCCATGCATCCACCACCCTTTCTGTGAAAAAGAACTTCCTCATATTACCCCTTAATCGGTCTCCCTCTAATCTCATGCTCTGTCCTCTTGTCCTGCTATTTTTCTTATATTGAAACATGTTAGACTCCTTCACCTTAAGGTGTTTGAATGTTTCGATCATACCACCTCTCTCCCTCCTTTGCTCTAGGGTATACATATTGAGCTCTGTTAATCTGTCCTCGTATGTTTTCTGGTGCAGTCCCTGCACCATTTTGGTTGCCCTTTTCTGGACTGCCTCAGTTTGGTTAATGTCCTTGTGAAGGTGTGGCCTCCAGTACTGCATGCAGTACTCCAGATGGGACTTAACCAGTGTCTTGTAAAGAGGGATTATTACCTCCCTCTTCCGGCTTGTGATACCCCTACTAATACACCCCAGCATCCTCCTAGCCTTACCTACTGCTTTAGTGGTCTGCTTGGATGATTTCAGGTCATCGGTGATGATGATTCCCAAGTCTCTTTCTTCCCTTGTGACTGCCAGCAACTCCCCTCCCAGCCTATAGGTGGCTTCAGGGTTTCTCTTCCCTATGTGTATGATCTTGCACTTCTTTGCATTAAACCCCAGTTGTCACCCCTTCGACCATTTTGCTAGTTTATCCAGATCTCTCTTCATTCTGCCCACCCCATCTGGATCATCTACTCTGTTGCAGATCTTGGTGTCATCTGCAAACAGACAAACCTTATCCTCCACTCCATCTGCAATGTCACTGATGAAGATATTGAAGAGGACTGGCCCCAGGACTGATCCCTGAGGTACCCCACTTGTGACTTGCATTTCTTCTGACTGTATACCGTTTACCACCACTCTCTGTTTTCTGCCCGTCAACAGTTTGCCACCCAGTTGACCAACTTCTGACCCACCCCGAGCCTACCCAGCTTATTAATCAATCTTCTCATGGAACAGTATCGAAAGCTTTGCTGAAGTCAAGGTAGGTGACATCAACTGGCCCCTTGGTCCACCACTTGGTTACCCAGTCAAAGAAATCTATGAGATTAGTTTCACAGGACCTTCCTTTTGTAAACCCATGCTGTCTTGGATCCTGTGCTCCTATGGATTCCAGGTGTTGCACTATCCTTCCCTTAAGGAGTGCCTCCATAATCTTGCTCACTACTGAGGTAAGACTGACTGGTCTTTAGTTCCCTGCCTCCTCCCTGCTACCACTCTTGTGGAGTGGGATTACATGAGTCGTCCTCCAGTCTTCTGGGACCTCTCCTGTGCTCAGAGACTAACTAAACAGTTCTGCTAATGGCTCTGCTAGTCCCACCCTTAGCTCCTTTAGTACCCTGGGATGTATGCCATCCGGCCCCATTGCCTTGTCCACCCTGAGCTTATTGAGCTCTTGTAGGACCCTTTCTTTTGTGAATGGACTAGTGCACACCTCCCTCCCCCGTGTCCATGGTGCTGAACTGTGGGCCCTGCCCTACCTTCTCTTCAGTAAATACTGAGCAGAAGTATCTATTTAGTATAGATGCTTTTACATGGTCCTCCTCCTCATATACCCCGTTATCCCCTTTGATCTTAGCAATACCCCCCTCTGGACTTTCTTCTTTCACTAATGTATCTATAGAAAGTCTTGTCACCTTCTTTTACTGTTTGTGCTAGTGTTTCCTCGGTTTGGGCCTTTGCCTGCCTTACTGCCTTCCCTGCTTCCCTTAGGGAAGTTTGGTATGCCTCCCTATCCTCATCCTGTTGTGTTCCCTTATATTTCCTGAAGGCCAGCCTTTTGGCTCTGACCTTTTCTGCTACTGTTTTTGAGAACCAAAGTAGTTTCCTTCTTCTTTTGCACTTCCTTTTCTCTCTAACACAATGGGATGTTGCTTCAAGTACTGCATCTTTAATGTTGCCCACTTTGCCTGTACCCCCTCAGCTGTATTTAATTTTGCCAGGGCTAGCTTAACTCTGTTGGCCATCTTATCAAAGTCAGCTCTTCTGAAGTTCTATATTTTTGCCTTGGATTGGGATGATTTAGTTCGTGGCCAAATTGAACCATACCACGTGATGGTCACTGGCCCCCAGGTGACCTTCTACCTGGAGATCTGTCATCCTTTCCCTGTTAGTCAGTACTAGATCTAAGATAGCCCTGTCTCTTTTGCGTTGTTGTAACAGTTGTTTGAGGCCCTCCCCCTGCAGGGAATCCACCATGTGTCTAGTTCTGGCAGACGTTCCTGCTGGTATTGACCAGTCTGTATCTGGCATGTTGAAGTTTCCCGTTATCAGAACCTCCCCTTCAGCTGTCATGTTTTGTATATCTTCTAACAGTAATGTATCTGTCCTCCCCTGGTCTGGAGGCCTCTACACAACCCCAGTTCGTATGGCTGTCCCATTTCCTGTTTCCAGGGTGACCCACAGTTCTTCTGGCTCCTTATGTGTATTCTGAATTTCTGTAGCTTTGATATTTTCATTGACATACAGGGCCACTCCACCCCCCCTTTTTTTGCACCTCTGTCTCTTCTGAACAGTACATAGCCAGGTACTGAAGTCTCCCAAGTGTGGTTACTGGTAAACCACGTCTCACTAATTGCTACTATGTCCAGTTTAGCCTCTGTCATTATTGCATGCAGGTCTGGGATTTTGTTTCCCAGACTGCGAGCATTTGTGTACATAATTTTGCATTGGCCAGATTTCAGTGTGTTAGTTGTTGGGCAAGGTCTGGCGTTTCCCCTGTGCGTCGTATGGGGAGCCAGACCTTTTTCCTTACCTGGTGATGCAGGTGAACTACAAACATGCTGAACTCCTGTTTGACCACTAGCTGAGGGGTGTTCTTCCCATTCGACGTATGGGGTGCAGCACCCCTCTCCCCATTTGCTTGTTTAAATATTCTGCAAAGACATCAAACTTCTGCCCCAATTAACTGACTCCCTCCTTAGTCAGACGCAGTCCATCAAATTTAAAGTACTTTCACTCCCAAAATTGTTGCCAGTTCCCTACAAGTTTGTGTCCTTTTTTCCTGGCACCAGCCCTTGGGCCACATGTTAAGCTCCCCTATCTCCCCTTCTCTGACCTTCCGTCCATCTGCCCCCCTTCTCCCAGACTGGCAGGATCTCAGAGAAGGAGATGCCGGGTGAAATGGATGATAGTTTGTCACCTAGCCTGGTCAGGTGTTCCTTGGTCTCCACAATTGACCGGCTGGCGAGATCATTAGTCCCTATGTGTAACAGGATGTCAATGTTTTCTCCTGCTTCCTGAACCTAAGGCCAGGCCAGCGATGCCAGCCAAGATAGACAAAGCTATGCCATCTGTCTGATGCAGACTGCAGTTCCTACAAGCCTAGAAGCTACCATGGCATTACGAGATGCCCTTGCTTGGCACTGTACTGCTTCTAGACCTCAAATAGAAAAGTCTGTGGCCTACTTGACTAACTCACGCTGTGGCATGGAAGCCAACTGACTGTGTACATACAGCATTTGTATGCTGCCATGTTGGCCTGATGTGCAGCAATACACGTGATGGGAGTGTACCCCTAGGTGAAAATCTTCCTTCCCAAGGTGTCGAACTCCTCCGAGTCTGAGCTAGGAGGCTGGTCATGCTGGGGATGTCGTGGCCCAGTCTGGGTCTGCAGTACCTGAAGCCCCAACATGAGGTAGTGTGCAAGTTCTCCGGTAGTGCATTGCTACTGATGGCTGCTATTGAGAATCCTCAATCTTTTGTTGTTTTCAGTTTGATCATAGGACTGCTAGTATTAATTTATTAAATGGATTCTGATAACTGGGTGGGCCGACTGAGACAGTGTCCCCCTTTTTCAGGAATGACCCAGAGTTAATTACAGACAACAGAAATTACAAATAGCATTTTGATGTCCAGATACATCACAAAGACATACATAGGTCACACGTGCAAAGTCAAAGACAGCACGTAAATGTATGAGCTGAACTGTCTCTAAGGATTATATATTTAAATTTCACTGCAAATGGCTGCATTTTACTTTTTTTTTTTTTTTTTTTTTTTTTTACTTTAAAGGGGCACTCAACCCTTTTTGCAGCATACTATTTCTGGCTCAAAACCCACATTTTCTAATTACTACCTTCTCTAAAATTCATTGGCGCTGCTGGTGGTTTAATATTGCCTCCTTTCTTAGAACTGAAGTGCATGGTAATTGTGTAATTATACCCAACCATGTTTTATTTCAAATCCTTGATCAGCTCTGTATGATAACGGCGAGACTCAAAATGACGATTCCATAAGACTTGGACCAGCACAAACTCCTAAACCCTGCCCAGTCTGGGTTCCGGGCCAAACACAGTACCACTTCTGCTCTTGTAAAAGTAACTACTGACTGACAAATCATCCTAGACACTAAAAAACATATAGTTGCTCTGTTTCTTGACCTCAGCAAGGCCTTCGACACCGTGGATCATAACATCATGCTTACATCACTGAGAAATATCGGCCTTGACAACTCTGCCATCAATTGGTTCAATAGTTACCTTTCCAATAGATTGCAACAAGTTAAATCAGCAGGTGACCTGTCTCCACAGAAATTCCTATTGCAAGGAGTCCCCCAAGGCTCCATTCTGGGCCCAATTCTGTTTGCTATTTACATCAATAACTTGGACTCTCACCTGCAGGTAGCAAATGTGCATGTATTTGCTGATGACACAGTACTCTATGCCTCAAACTCCTCACTTCTCACGGCCTGTGAAGACCTACAACAAGATTTTACCTCCCTACAACATAGTCTTATCAAGCTTAAACTCCTTCTCAATGCTAAAAAGACTAAATCTATGATTCTTTCTCCAAAAGCAGCCTCTGGGTCCACACACATCCCATCGTTACTAACGCTCTTGGGTGAACCCCTGGATTCAGTAGATACTTTTAAATACCTAGGGTTTTGGCTGGACAACAAACTTAACTTTCTGTGCAATCTAAATGAAGTCTCGAAAAAGCTAAGACAGCAACTCGGCCTATTCTATCGTATTAAACATCTGCTTACCACAGAAGCTAGAAAGAGATTAGTACAAACCACCTTTCTACCTGTACTCGATTATGCCGATTTCCTCTACAGTCATTGCCCTCTTACAGCGCTAAATAAACTTGACACCCTTTACCACCGAGCCCCAAGATTCATCTTTAACCTGCCTTTTCGCACCCATCACTGTCTTCTGTACCAAATGGCGGGATGGCCCTCACCTTCAACAAGGAGAAAAAGAAATGCGCTCCTTTGGTTCTATAGAGCTATCACAGACAAGCTTCCTGCATATATTTCTAGCCTTTTCAAACATGCTAATGGCTCCTACAGCCTCAGACGCTATGCAACTCTTTGCTTCCAGGTGCCTAGAACGAAAACTAACCTTGGACTGTCCACATTTAACTCCGCACTCCCCTCACTCTGGAACACTATCCAAAGCACACAAGCTTACATCATTGCCGAGCCTTCTCTCTTTCAAAGCCCTGCTAGTTGAGTACTTACGGGAACCCTGTAGCTGTTATAGGTAATCTGTTTTTTCAGTTATTGATGTATCCGCTCTAACAACCATTAGAATGTCACCTTTTTTCATCCCGTCGGGTTTTCCAGTACACTCAGTCCCCCCTCCGCTCCATGGCTCTCACTCCCTCTCTCTGCCTCACATATCCCCTTGCGGGCCCTAGCCTATATATAATTTTTTTTTTTACCTTACCCCTTCACTCTATCATTTTGAAACTGTCTAATTGGGAGTACCCATGACAGACTCAAGTATTTTGTATCTGACCTTGTACCGTATTTTGCTGATGTTAACAATCTTTGTATTGCTATGTCTATGTATTGTATTGTTCTATGTCCAGGACCACTTTGCAAATGAGCTTGCTCAATGGTGTTGATGCCTGGTTAAATAAAGTTTGATTTGATTTGATAAGAGTGACTGCAGTTACAACGCATATAATAAATGGCAACAGGAATAGTGAAAATGCACCCTGTATACTGTGCACACCAGGTAAAAGGGACACTAATTTTACAGACCTTTTCTGTCAGTGGGGGGCTTTGCCCCCCCAAACCCCATCGCTATCTCTAGGATTACTACTCCAAAGTGCTCCTTGCCACCGGGGTATGTTGCCGTTTCCACCCTGTCTCTGTTATTTAGTGGTCGCCGTTAACGACTTCGCTATAATGACTTTGCCGTTACCGAGTCGCCCATATTTAGTCACCATATGGATGTGCTACCCCTTGATCTACTTACTGCAAACTTCCTGAACACCCCAAATAGTGCATTCGTGATGCATTAGTCTCCTCTCCCCCCATTGTATCTTATGTGGGTAGATTGTTGGGAATGTTCCCAAGTCCAGGAAAGATGTGGTAGTTGATTAAAGGAAAGCAGATATAATCCCAGGCTCCCCACCCCCCAAAGCCTTACCCCCCGATTAAGGGTTTCTCAAAGAAAACACCTTTTTTCAGGTGCTTTAACTTACTGTATTTTATTTTTAAAAGCTCGCTCCGCACAATAGGCGCACTTGTATTGAAGCTGAGCAGTGCAGCACGCACTTTGACTTGAAATGGAACTGCATAGCGTGCGCCATTTTGCGGAATCCCCGGACTTTAAAAATAAAATACAGTAGTTAAAACTACCTGAAAAGGAATATTTTCTTCGAGAAACTACCAAAGGGGGCTCTGGGGTGGGGAGCTCAGGATTATGATAGCTTTTTAAGGAATGTAAATATACATTTTAGTGTGGTAGCACCAGAACGGGGCAGTCCATTTTTCACTTTATTTATTTATACATTCATTTCTTTATCTCCTTGTGGAACTGGCCCCTTCCTCAAGCTCCCCAGCTCTGTCACCCTGGCGTCCACTGGTACTCACTGCTGGCCTGAGGTGCCAGCTGGCCAGTGCAGTGCCTGCGGAGGCCTGAATCATCTTACCCGGTCCAATGGGGTTTCTGCTTCTAGTTGTTCCGGCCCCCTTCAAGGGTGCAGATCTTGGCATGCAATGACAGCAGTGGCCGAGCGCAGGCGCTGCTTCTGCACGTGGCACGCCACATGTCTGCTTCTGGCCCTCGCCCCTTCTTTTTGTGGAATTCAAGGTATAGCCTCTAGCTGCCGCTAGGGCCAGGCATGCACCAGTCTCCAGTCCCACTTCTCCCCGGGGGAGGAGAGCTGTCCTCCGGATGCTGAATCCTCTCCTTCCCCGGCCGACCCCCAACTACCCGCTCGCACCGCGAACATGGGTCACTGATGTGGCAGGAGGTAAGGCATGATGCCTCAGCCCTCAATGCCACAGGCCGTCCATTTTTCACTTTTAGAAAGAAAAAAAAAGAATTGGAATCAAACTCCCGGCTACATCGGCACATTCTATAGAATGTGAACAATCAAAGTGTTGTTTAAACAACAGAGAGTTTGCGGCCTAGGGAGGAGTTGACAGTGTCCCATTAAGAGTTCAGATTAGGACCACCCCACACTTCTTAATGCTGACTGTTCCCCGTTAACTGCTGAACTCTTGCATTTTCCACATGGGCACCTACCCACTAGGAACTGGGCTGAGAACATCACCATCACAATTATGCAACCATTTTATTTTTCTCTACAGAGTGAGCTCTGTGCTGAACAGGGATACAAAGCAGTTTGGGAAGAAGTTCCTGTTTGATAAAAATGAAGAAACGTGCTGGAGCTCTGACCAGGTACAGTAGTAAACGGCTGATGCGTAAAATCAAGGGTGTATTCTTCATCCCAAACCTGGTTAAATAATGGTACAGAGACTTTAGCACAAGACTCTTCACTTGGCTGGGCATACCGCGCAACCTCCTGCCCCAGAAATCACCCCAATCAGGGACACATCTTAGAAAATACTGTTGTAATATCAACCCTTGATGTTGCTGCAGCATGCCCTTACTGTGATAAGGATATGGGGTGACTGGATGTCTGTTTCCAGATCTGGATACCTTCTATTCTGAGCTTAAATTTAGAATTTTCAGATTTAGTTGCTGAAAATTATAAATCCTAATTATTAGGATTCTGATCAGATTTGGGTCCCAGAATCTGAGTTAGAAATCTAAAATTTGCGAGCTACAAGTGTAGTATTGTAGTATCATTACTATATATGTGCTAGGCAGTGTCAGTGGCTCAGTAGGTAGCACACTCGCCTCTGAGACCAGAAGATTGGAAGATTGTGGGTTCTAGCCCCACACCAGAAACGTGGGATAAATCCCAGTACTGACACTGTAGTGCATCAAAAGGGGGTGCTGCTGCACTCATGAGGTGCTGTCTTTTGGATGAGACATTAAACAGAGGTCCTGCTGCCTGTTCTGGTGGTTGTTCAAGTGGACGTTAAAGATCCCATGTCACTTCTTGATAAGAGTAGGGGAATTTCCCCTGTCTCCTGGCCAAATTCCCCCCATTCAGTAAAATACCACCAACAGCTTAATCTGGTTCTGTAAGTCAGTTTACATCTGTACAAATATTCCCCTTCCCCTGCCCCGGGTTGCACCTGGAAATGAGCTGCGGCTCAGTGTGCCTCTCCCGGTCACAAACTTTCAAATAAAAAAATAAAATGTATATAATAAATCCCTTCCGCTCACCAAATCACTAACCACTGGCCCCCAGCCCCATCAGTTACCCAAACTGCCAAATTCATTAGTGACCCCACCTTACCGTCTCTCTCTCAAAGTCTCCTTACTCCACTACCAAAGCCGCTTAGTATAAGGATATATGCAGCACCTGTATGACAAGGAAATGGTCACACAGTGGATTAATCGTGCTGTCTTCAGTGTCCCAGTACTATGAATAAATGTTGGCATCTTCCTATAGTAACACTTGATTGGCTGATGAGTAGCCTATGGGGTGTTACTATAGGAAGACGTCATGATATAGTATTGGGATACTACAGACAGCATGATCATTTCAGCATGGGACAGTTTTTGAGTTTTACAGGTGCTGCATATATCCTTATACTTTGGGGGTGGAGGAGGGAGGTTGGGTGCCTTAGGGTAGGTGGGGGGGGTTATCTAATGATTTCAGGAGTTGGGGTAATTGGGGTGCGTGAAGGTGGGTGGTTAGGGATTTTTGCGCAGGCGAAAGGGATGGATATATATACACACACACACACACACACACATTTATATATACATATATTCTGTGGTGATTTGCATATGCAGCCCATGATGCTTTGCACTGTGGGTGCATGTGTGATTTTGTATTTCTTTGAAACTTGGCTTCCCAGCCAAATGCCCTTTGGGGTAACCAGTGCCTCAGTGCTTGCACACACAGTTTCTTTGTCCTATATATACACACATATACATATATTAGTAATGACACCACTACACTTTTAGATGGCAGATTTTAGATTAGGATAGTCCAAAATTGGACCAATGGATTGGATTTTGCAATATCCGTTCCCCCCTAATAAATAATACTGTGAAGGAGAACTAGACTGTTGCACTAATATTTAGAATTATTTTATGTTTCAAAGTCGTACTCTCGAGTGTCAAATGCAAAATTTAGGAAGGACGGGGAAAATGTTTGAGCTAAATCAGGGGTGTCCCTGAAAATACGAGACCACTGAGAGGTAAGTGATGGTACAGACACAAGCAAAATGCAGTATATAAGATTTACCCCCAAAAGAAAATCTGGAAGTCATTTCTTTGATGCCACGGATTAAGTTTAGCACTCCGCCAGGGCATCGCCAGAGAGCTGAGTTTACCACCAGATTCAGTTTGAATCTGTGTCCCGCTATTGAAGGTACCTGGAGAGAACAGCAGAGTTTAACCATCCTGTTCAGTCTGAATCTATGAGACAGTAGCCACCTGAAATGACCCAGCAGTCTACTTTTGTGGGTAAGTGTGATGCAGTTTTCCTCATGTGTGTATTACAAGGATTCAGGGTGGCAGAGCTGGGCAAAATGCTTCATGCAAGTTTGCAAAATGCAGAATAATCCCGTGTGCAGTACTGCAGAACTTTGTTTTCCTGCAAATATGAACATGCACTCTCCCCCTGTAGTCACTAACCTATAGTAAAGTATCAGACTGTGAGATTTTGTTCCCACAAATAAGAAGTTGTGAGATTTGTTTCACGTTATTTAAGGTCTTTGTTACAAACTAATCATAGAATTTTATGTACGTTTCATGCAAAATGTTGCAGGTGGAAAAAATAATTTGCACAGCTCCACTGGGTACCACGTTGAGGCAAGGACTAGAAAGTACACTATGAGACTGCTAGCCTTTCTAACTACTGATGTAATATCTTGAAAGACTGTGCTTTTCTTCATCTTATTTCATGTTAAGCAATTTTTTTTCTAGACCCGATAGGAACAATCATTGAATCCTGTTCGGTACAGAAGATACATAAAGCAAAACCATGATCTGTGATTTAAGCATGAAGGCATGACATGGTGTGGGTTATGTTAGGATACTGGCATGCCTTGGGAAGGGAGGCACGAGGTGAAGCCAAGTACCTTATACACCTGAGAACTGCCTTTGTCCAACAATTGTGTACACCATGCAGTGCTTTATTGCGATTATAAAATAGTTCCCTTTTTTTATTTCTTAAACTGAGTAATGAAGATTACAAAACTAAACATTTCTGAACGGTGGTGTTTTGCTGGAATAACACATGGTCATGTGATTACATTTGTCCAGTCACATTTTATGATGCATCTTACTAAGTCATTTTACAAATAATGTACTAAAGATGGTGGCAGAGCATGAAATTGGCACTAGCCCACCGGCCAAATCCTGTTAAGAGTTTTTCTTTTGTTTCAAGTAGGTTTAAGTATTATATTAAGTAGTCCTAGCAGTGCAAACGTCTGTAGGCTTACACCTAGTGCCCAGTGGTGAACCACTAAATGTTGGGAAGGTGTGCATTATAAGATTTCAGCCCGGAGTGGTGAATAACATTTTTTTTTTTAGATCTGAAAATGTTACATCAGCATTAAGAACGTAAAACTTAACATTTGATGCTTTTGTTGTAGTACCATTTTGTTTAAGGAATGCTTTTCAGTTGTGTTTTTTGTAGCACACAGATTGAAAGTTTGTTTTGATATGTGATTCTCTTCATATTCCTGAAGGAGAGTGACAATGAGGGTTACGCAGCATGAGTAGGGGTAGCATTCAGACTGGTAAGTTTGGATGTGTAACTATACTCATGTTGCACGGTACAGTGTGAGTGGGTAGAACTCTCCACTCTGGGGCCAGAAGATTGGAAGTTGGTGCATTCTAGTTGAACACCAGGAACTTGGGCTAAAAGCCAGTACTAACACTGTAGTGCGACACTAGAGGGTTGCTTCACTGCTTAGGGGCCATCCGTCTGATTGGACATTAAACGAGGTCTCTTCTGCCCACCTGACTGTCCAGGTGAAAGGTAACTATCCTATGGCATGTATTGTAAGAGAATGGGATTTTCTCCAGTGTCCTGGCCAAAATTCCCCGTCAGTACTCTATGCAATCCCCCCCATCTAGAAATGAGTTATCACAGCTCAGTGTGCCTTTTCTGGAAAAAATGACTGTTTAAAGAATTCTCAGATGGGGTAGAGTTACTGCCATGCTGCAGGAGGAGCAGACAAGATGAACCCTAAGACCCTTCCATCACCACAGTACAAAGCTGTTGTTTCGAAACGGTTGCCTTTTGGACAAAACCTCCTCCAATTGATGGATTCATTGGGCCCGACACAGGTTGTTACCTCTGCAACTCACGAGGGAGGGCACTCACTGGACTTGATATTCCATCTGGCGATGAGATCTCTGATGTGGAGGTGGAGCCAATTGGTTGGTCTGACCATCACACCCTAAGATTCAGTTTTGCAGCCCCCCAAAAGAGGCCTGCCCCTATGGAGTTGGTACAGTTCCATCCTTTTGAGAGAAGTTACCTCGGAAGGCCTAATGACAGAGCTGGACTTCTTGGGATTGCCAATGGATAGCACTGACCCAGGGCCCCTGTTGCTGGCCTACACTAGGACTGTTGTAGGGGCCTGGATGTCGTGCTGATTCATGCCTCTTGGCCAGGGGCTCCTGGTTTACGGTGAGATCCGTGAGTTGAAGAAATGGGTGAAGATTGGAAAGACGCTGGCGAAAAACTCGCCTGGAGGTGGATAAACTTAGATTGATGGATTATTATAAAATCTACCAATCAGCAATTTCCCATATGAAGGCAGAGTTCCTATCCAGGGAAATTGCTACAGCAAAGAATAGACTGGCCCACCTCTTCCAGACTGTGCAGTCCAGCCTGTCTCCATGCCAGTCGAGCTTTGTCACAGTTACAGTGTGAGGAGTTTGCGCAGTTTTTTGCTGATGTGTCGTCCACCATCAGGGATGAGATCAGCCAGTCCCTTCCCATTGGGCCTTGCATGGATCAATCGGGTAGTACTAATGCCCAGTTGACTTGGTTCACCTTTAGCCAACCGGCAGTCATGGATATAGTGAGGATTGTCCAGACTCTGCGACCTACGTACTGTAGTTTGGATCCGGGTCCTACTTGCCTACTAGTGGGGTGTGTAGAGATTATCGGCCCGATCCTTACCAGGGTAGTGGCAGTTTCATTGGAGAGAGGGATCTTTCCAGATCCCTTAAAGGAGACAGTAGTTCGCCCCTGTCTGAAAAAGCCCTCCCTTGATCCTGACTGCCCAGTAAACTACAGGCCGGTCTCTAACTTACCCTTTGTAGGGAAAGTTATCGAGAAGGTGGTCGCTCTGCAGCTGGAGAATCATTTAACCAGCCACAGTATCTATGACCCTCTCCAGTCTGGCTTCAGGAAACTGCACAGCAATGACATAGTCCTGGTGCAGGTACTAAATGATCTCCTGATGGCGAGAGATCGGAGAACTCTGTCCATCTTGGTTCTCCTTGATCTCTCAGCGGCATTTGACACCGTGGATCATGGAGTGATGCTCGAGCACCTGTGGTTTTTCTGTGGACTGCAAGGGGGCGGTTCACATTTGGGTTTCGATCTTTCCTTGAGGGCAGGTCTCAAGAGAGTGGTGTCGGGGATTTATTCCTTGGCCCTCACTGCCTGCCCTGTGGGATTCCACAGGGTTCGGTGTTGTCCCCCATGTTATTCGCGGTGTATGTGCTTCCATTAGGGGACATTATAAGACAGTATGGGCTGAGTTTTCATTGCTATACTGATGATTCTCAGCTCTACGTCTTTTGTGCCCAAACAGGAGTCTGATTCAGTCAGTATTTAACAACTGCCTGCGCCCGGCTCCGTGGTGCCGAGTGAAGGGTGTTCGCTCGGCACGCTGGCGACCCAGGTTCGCGCCCCGAGCCCGGGTATCAGGAGCGGAGACCGGCAAGGAAGGGGTTCGGTAAGCGCCCATTGGACGCTTCTCCTGGGGTGGACGGCCTGGGGACCCGTGGGTGGATTGTGGCGAGTTTGGGACGTGGTGCCTCGACACCCACGGCATGCCCCCACCCTAGGAATACCCTGCGTGCTTACACAAGGCCGAGAACTGCGGTAGCCGGGGCACAGAAAAATGGAAATTACGCCTCGTTCCGACCAGATGACGAGCGCCTCGGCCAGTGCCACCAAAAGCCCCAGAGCCAGCCTGGATCCAGCCCCGCAGCACCTGGGATGCAAAGGCGGCCGTAAGGCCATTCCCCCAGCATAGGTATACACCGGGCTACCCATGGTAGGCTGCAGTTGGGGCTGGGAGGTGGCAGGAGGTTGGAGGAGGCACTGGCCCGGCGAAGGCTTAGTCGGGTGTGTGGGAGGCGCATTAAAAAAAAACAAAAAAACTGCCTGTTGGAGATACAGAACTGGCTGAGTACTAGTTGGCTTTGGTTAAACTCAAGTAAAACAGAGGTATTGGTGGTGGACCCTGGGGTTAGGATGTTAGGGTTATGGGTGGGGGAAACCTCCAGGTTTATATCTGGGGGGGACCCCGCTTATGGTCTTTGGCCAGGTGCGTAACCTAGGCATTATATTTGATGAGGGCCTGACCCTGAGGGCGCTGGTGTCAGCTGTAGTCAGATCTTCCTTTTTCCATCTAAGGAATATAGCCTGGGTGAAGCACCTGGTCCCGCCACCTTGGTCCACGCCTTAGTTACTAGTCGCTTTGACTATTGCAGTGCCGTGCCCTCTATCTAGGGCTACCAAGGGTGGATATCTGCTGCTTGCAGCTAGTGCAGAACACGACGGCTAGGTTGTTGACTGGAATCTCTAGATCCAGCCATATAACATCTGTGCTGCATGAACTGCACTGGCTGCCTATACAGTGGCGGATCATCTTCAAGGTCTAAACCTCCAAAAAATAGGGCTACTCGGTTTCAGTGAATATAAAGAACAACCTTTAAGCTAGGTCATGTTAAAAGGCAATTTATTACATAATAAATAGCAGCTCTTCCAAGATACAAAGCTACAGCAGCACCCCACGTGCTCACGCAGACGTACGTTTCACGTCATAGATGCTTTATCACCTTCAAGGTCTCACTGCTGACCTATAAGGCCCTACACAAGTTGGGACCTCACTACCTGAAAGAACTCCTGTCTCCTTCCTGCTCTCTCTGATCCTCTGACGAGGGACTGCTAGAGATTTCAAGGGTAATTCTGAAAACATTTGGTGGAAGATCTTTTTGCCTTTATGGCATCTACACTGTGGAATACTCTACCTCGCCAGATACGAGATAGCCTGACTGTAGAAGGATTTAAAAAATCCCTGAAAACCTTTTTGTTCAAGCAAACATTTTCAGAAACTTAATGTATGCTGTGTATGTCTTTTGTTATTAACAGTATGAACTTTAAATTTATTTGATTCTGTATGGACTATTGTAAGGGCGCCCTGAGCTCAGGAAGGGTGCCTTGTATAAATAAATTTTACTTTACCTTTACCGTAGTGCGGCTGTGCTATGTATCATTATGAAATGGATAGAAAGAATTCTGCCTCCTGATTGGCCAAGAGGTACTTTCAGCTGGGCCATTATCCCAGCACAACAGCCCTGCTGAAAGTAGTTCAACAAAAATATGTTTAAAAAATACATCCAATTTTCCAAAAAGGACCCATTTCATAGTCGCAGTAAAGCACTCCAGGGGGTGTGTTATGGTGGGCTAATGGCCCTTCTTGGGTGGTGGAAGCACTCTGCTTCTCCTTGTGCTTCAGCCCACCCGAGGTGTGCCAGTATCCCTCCATAAAACACCCCCTGCCATGCCTTACTGCTTAATTATGAAATCTTATTGCTTGTTACATATGTGCACTAATGCTGTTTTTGTTTTAGGGTCCCTCCCAGTGGGTGCTGCTTGAATTTCCTCAGACTGTTAAAGTTTCCGAACTCCAGATGCAATTTCAGGGAGGTTTTGCAGGCAAACTGTGCAAACTAGAAGGTAAAGAACGGAAATGCTAAGATTGCTCACATTGTTTTAGTCATTGTACTTATGCATTTTTCCAATTGTTTCCCCCATTCATACCCCCTTCCTGCCATCTATGCCTGCCAGAGACTGGATCCCGCCCCAACTGAGGGCCATCGTGTTCCTCTCAAAAAAGCAGTCAGTGTTTGCCCAAACTCGCAAGACAGGATCCTACGTGCCCTGCCTTGCTGGACTATGTAGTGGGTGTTCCATCTTCCACTGCAAATTAGGGCCAATCAAGCCAGTTCCCACCATTGCAGGTCAGAAGACTTGGGGAAGACACCCAGGATGAAGAAGCCACTGAAGGGCACAAGCATGGATGGCAGCAGGGCATTTTGGTATCCCTTCACTGGACAATGACCCACATGACAGATCTCCTGTAACAGGGTGCCTCGAGGGGTTAACATTTCTAAATGGCTTCTTAGAAGTTCATTATGAAATAATAGGGTGAGAAAGCCTAGCCTAGTATAACTGACCAGTGTTTTTCAAGTCCAAGGACCTGATGTGGGGCCACCAGAATGTGCTAGTGACCTCACGCTTTGTTTTTTCACTGCACACTTCCTGAAACAACTACTTTTATATTTAGACACAATTTAGCACTTTTTTTTAAATTGTTCTGTATTTTTATTCCAGCATTCTTCCTTTATAGGTTTATTGCAGTGAAACTAGATCCTTGTCTTTGACAGTTAATCTACTCCTGCTGTTTAATCCTTCGCCACATTCAGACGCTATCTGTGACATCATAATCCTTTAAACAGTAACAGACTGATGTTACAGAGAATTACGACCTCAACAAAAAATTCTGCAACAGAAGCAGATGAACTCTGGGAGACAAGAATCTAGTTTCCATACAAATTGACCTGGCAGTGAAGAACAAAGGGAAGAGAAATGCAGATGAGATATAAAATATAAGCAGGATTGTATCTAAATATTTTTCAAAGCTTTCTAATTAGTTACAAACTAAGTTTTTAAATTTATCCTCCAATTTTTTTATTTTTTTTTTTGTTTAAACAATTGCCTGTTCTGCGCCAGTCTTAATTGGGGCTCTACAACCCTCTGTGGTCGCAAACAGTTGAGCAGGTGGCCACATTTGTGAAGCACTGAACTAGACTCCAGCAGGCCCTGTTGGAGGAAAAAAAACACTTCCTAAAGCTCTTTAAGGTTAAGTCATGATAAATATCTACCAAAATGACAAAGAAAATTTGAAATTAAGCAAACAAACCAGTAATGAAAGATGCTTTGTTTCAGGTGGCAGGAAAGAAGAACTCGTCAGGATAGCAGAGTTCTACCCTGAAGATTTGAATGCTTTATAGATATCCTTTCATTAGTACAGGAGTAAGAATGCTATCATGCTTGTGCCCGGTTGTTTGCGTGCCTGCCATTGTTGGTTATTAATGTATCATATTTGGAGTTCCTCAGATTTGTATTTTTACTGTCTTCCCCCAACATGGATTTTATTTTATAAACCTGGGGGGAAAGTTGGTAGAGGAAAAAACAAATCTTTATTAAAGTGTTTATCAGGTCTGAGAAGCTTTTTGGAATGAAAACAGCAAGAAGAAAATGTTGCCAGATTGATAGCAAATGCTGTGTCCTATCTCTCAGCCTGTCGGCATTAAAATGCAGAGCACTAGTCTAGTCTTAGAAAGACTGAGCATATTTCTTAAAGGCAGAAAGAATCGAAATAGTAGGCATCATGTGTTTAGTGTTTTTTTCTGTATAGCGTTTTCTTCTTCCTGGCCGTACTCCCTTGCAGGGATATACCCTAATCAGGCCATTGTTACCTTACTCTCACTAGGTCCTGCCCCAGTCCAACATCCCTCATGGCTTTCTCACCATGATGGGGGTCCAAGGTGAGGGCTATCCTCCCCGGTGGTCCACTATGTGAACTAGGATCTAGTGGTAGCTGGCGCTGGTCCCCAAAGTCAACCCATCACACCTAAAGGGCTCTGGGAGCCAAGCCGTCATACAAATGGCATATAGGTTTTTTGCCCTGTAGACCCACCCACCCCCCTTTCTCTGGCATGGGTGGAGCTTCAGTGCTGCATGCAGCAAAATCTGCAGATGGAGCACGCTCCCATGGCCCACCGCAGGAGTCGCTGTGGCACCAAATGCTCAGTGCAATCCAGACTGCAGCAGCTACCGCGATATTGCCTGCCTCCAGAGGCAGAGTCCTAAGCGTGCTCCCGAAGTTGGGTTACCCGCATGTCAGCACAGTGTGCTGCTGCTGGGCCATCAGGGTGGGCAGTAGTTAAATTTTTTTGATGGTCTGGGTATCCAGACATAGTTTCACAGTTATGTGGAGCATTAGAGTAGCTTGTGGAGTGATGTAGTTGTAATATATGTAGTGCTATGCAGAGTACTTGATTTAAGAACGCAAATCCCAGCCAAAAAAAAATCAAATCCAAAGTGCAACTTTTAGGAAAATGTGGTCATTATTTAATCACCATCTCTGTTCATTTTATCCCCTAAACCCCCCACCTCTGCTACAGGGTAAAGGACTCCTGATGGTGGGGGTTCCACTCAGCACCCTGGAGGTAGTTCAAGAAATTAAATAAAAAATGTGCCCTTGAAACACAGTTGACTTGAGTGAGCAAATCAAACATGTCGAGTAGTCATGTTTTTTTTTCCCCAATTGTTTAACCAGGTGAGATGCACTAAGCTGAAAGCTTGTTTACAGGTGCAACCTGGGAGCACAGGGAAGTTAAGTGACTTGCTCAGGGTCACACAGTATGCAAGTGGGGGCTGTGGGATTCAAACCCAGCTCTCCAGATTTGCAGCTCAGAGCATTAAACCACTGCGCTATACTGCCTCCCTCCCATGTCTAGCCCTCTCATCAATAAGTACATAAAAAAAAACACACAGAATCAGATACTTTGTCCTGGTGATCTTTTGACCATAAGGGATAGTGAAACAGATGGTTGTCATCTCCCTGTGAATCCCGTGTCTCTGCCAGAACTGTGGCATGGCACCTTTTACTTTGCCATCTGTTAACCTTGTGACTTTTAGCCAGGTTCTTCCATGGTCAGGTCAACAAATGTTTGGCCCCGCTCTCCAGCACCTGCTGATTGGCACCTAGCCCTTTTTCTGCTGCCCCCCTACTCCACCCAAGTCCTTGTGGTTTCACCCCACAGCAGGCCTTTGAACAGTTGGGGAGACAGGCTCTTACACTTTAAAAGGTCGGTGGATGACTGAATTTGAAAGTGTTTTAACCGATTCTATTGTTGTCATATTTTATGTAAATGTTTTGTAACATTTGTATGTATGATTCTGTTTTGTAACTAGACGCTTGTGAAAACGGGTATTTTTGCTCACAAGCCTTTCAGTATAAAATGAAAACAAAACCCTTTCTGCTCCTTATAGCTAGATCCCCCACCACTGACATCTCTGGGTCTTTCCTTGCTCTGGACATCCTCTTCCAGAGGACTAGTCATAGGCATCCAGTCACCAGTGTGGGGGACCAGGCCATCATTCAGCTGCGGCTGGAGTGTTTTTTCCCTCCAGTTCTCCCATAGGGCTACAAGCATGCAGTGACACAAGCTGCATGCTGTGCCTCCGGTGCCCGAGTAGGGGATCCTTTCCCCTGCATGTGGTCTCACTGCATTACCACCCAGAATCCTCCAGGTGGCAGCTGACCAGTGGGACATGCCAACAACTCCCCCCCCCAAGGTAGGAGAGCCATCCAAGGGATGCTCAGCCCCCTGTGAGACCCAGAGCCTCCTTGGTCAGTTGCTGAACCTGGGCTGCCATGTAGCAAGTGGTAGCACTACCATTCAAGTCTGGGAACTGAGTCCTGGGGCCATCAGCAGACCACTACAACGTGGGGGAGATACAGACATTTCTGCTAGCCCTGCTCATTTTCCCCTTGTCCTTCCCACCACCCTTGGTGAAGCTGCCCTCATTACACCTGGCTTTCCTGGGGTGAGGCTGTGGTCACCCGCAGTGTTGGTGCTGCCATGATCCCCAAACAGGGAGGAAAGTAGTTCCTACCCCCACCCCTGGAGTCTCGAGTGCATAACCTCCAGAGTGCATTCTGCACGCCAATGGCCATGTGTAGCAGTTGGGTATGAGACAAGAACTGGTGTCTCGCATATGGCAGTGCATCACACAGGCCCCGGCACTACCAGGCAGTGTCATTGTCTAGCTTAACCATCTGCAGCAGTTCCCACTGTGTTTATTGCTTTACCACCAGTAACATCGTTCCTCATCAGTTCTTAAATTTCCTTAACTGCACCCTGCACAGATTCCCCCTCGAGGAGCCAGCAAACGTAGATAAATTGAAAATTATCTTTGAGAGCAGCACAGACTTCTTTGGACGGATAATTGTTTATCATCTTGATGTCCTTGGGGAGAAGCGATAGAATTTGTACGTGTACCAGATGAATAGAACGGAGTAGGAGTAACTAGTTCCTCAGCACATGAAAGAGCCAGGAACATTTCCACAGTTGACTCACCTTGGAGCAGTTGTTGTGCGTTTATAAAGGAGGAAATACACAGTGCCTTCCTTTAAGTCCCAGAATAAGACATTTAGGTTACTCTGACATTATCCCTTTCCTTTGTCTGATTTCAACACAATTGGAAAAGTGCCATCAAGATTAATGTGATGTGTAGCAAATCCATCTTTCTCTTCATATGTCAGTTTTGTGATACAGTAACAGGAGACTAAGACATTGTGTGACAGAAATAAAAAAACAACTTTTCATGATCATTGTATCCTGTGTATGCCAGCTCCATTGTCTGTTACTGGTTCTGATGCTGTGAGCAGGACCAGTGACAGTGTGGTATTACACTGTCATGTATGTAGATACACCCACAGAAGCAGCCTTCAGTAACTTGCCCAGCATGCATCACTAAACCACATCTCTAGCAGCTGGCCCACAGGTGAGGTTTGGCACTGATCGTTTGTTTGCTGGTCATACTGTTCTCGTGGGGCCAAGCAGTCACAGGGGACTGTACTTCACAAGGAGAGAGCAGAAAGACTGGCTAACTTCTGACCTGAGCTTAAAATCTCTTAACATGCCCTGCAGGCCAATGAATCTCCCACTGCTGCAGCCCTCCTCTGATGTCAGCTGCAGGGGATTCTGGGATTTGTAGTTACAGAAAATGTCAGCTTGGAAGTTTGAAGTCAACGGAATCGGCCTGATGTAATCTACTATACTGCAGTAAACAGTAAGAAGGGGGAAAAAAATGTTTTTGCATACTAAGTGCAAATTGGGACCTCATACAGTCTACTATACTGCAGGATATCGCATGGCATATTAGATCAGTTTAACAGGAGATTTAAAGCCTAGCGGTTGGCATTATCACAGACAGGATGTTTGTTTGATTTGCTAATCTGACCTATCACCTTGTGCCAGTGGAATCCAAGACGTGTTGTGAAGGCAGCATATACCAGCTCAGTAAGAGGGTGCGGATGCATCTACTAATACTGTGCCTTCCATAGAGGTTAGCATAAAAGACAAGGCAGATTTTATTTTTCTGGCACCCAATACTAGAGGCTCTGGGCGCCGTACACATCAAGAATACTAAGAATAAAACAGCAAAATTACAATAATAATTTAAATAAACAGTATAAGAAAATAAAGCCTAAAATAGGGACTATAGCTAGGAGGGGCCAATTACTGGTGACAGGCCCCTCGAAGTAGGAGAGGTGGGAACAGCTCCCCAAGAAAAGAAAGATTCTGCGGTGTGATGGGTGAGCATAATTTCAAAGGCTGTAGTATGACGTACAGCAGCATTTTGAAATGGTACCAGGCAAAGAGCCATGAGTGAAGTGCTGCACTTCAGCATCTGGTGAAAGAGGTCTCCCTAAATAAGAGCTCTTGCACAGGTAATGACAAATTGGATGATGGCGCCAGGTACTAGGACCCCACGGAAAACTTCTAGCTAGCAGTTCAAGGCGGGGACCATCCACAACGTCAGCCACTATGTAAAGGGGGTGGTCCCCCGGTGCCACCTCAGTTCGTCCACCAGAGACCTGGCTAGCTTAAAGGATGGGACAAACTGAGGAGGCTTTGTCATCCTGAAAGGACAATCTGAGAGAAGCACTGGGGGAAGGCATACCTGCTGCAAGAGCTCTTCTCAAAGATCTACTGTCACAGTAATTTCTTACGTAACTGCACAATCTTACTTCAGGATAGCGCTCTTGCAGCTTGTAATTAGAAACAGAACAGAGTACCAAGCAGTACTGGAATGTAACCAGGTCAGAACGGCAGTGGAAACAGTAATACCCCTGGGCTCTTAAGAAAGGAGCTATTGGAGGACTGTCAGGCTGAAGCCTGCCTTCCTTCTGAAAGCAATGTCCAAACTGTAGTGCCGGACAAAGGTGTGCACCAAACTCCAGGTGGCTGCAGCACAAAGGTCTGCTGCTGACACATTCTTAAGTGAAGCGAAGGATGTTAATATCCCTCTGGTCGAATGACCTCTCACTGGACCCAGCAGGGGTTTTCCATACTTTTCATGGCAGAAAAACGATGCAGTGGACAAGCCACCTTAACATGGTCTGTTTGGTGACTGGTGCTCCCAACATCCGTTGTGCAAAAGAAACGGAACAACTGGTCAGATTTCCTAATGGACCGATTGCGGTCAATATAGTACCTAAGAATTCTATGTACATCTAAGGTATGCAACAAGGCCTCCCCTTTGTTAGAATACTCGGTAATAAACAGGCAGGTTGATGTCTTGGTTGAGAGTCACCTCTGACACCACCTTCAGGAGAAAGTAACTTAGGATTTGTGCAAAGGGACACCCTGTCCCTCTAAAAACCACATACTGTTCCTTACACATAAGAGCTTGGAGGTCGGAAATCCTCAAGGCTAAAGTAATGGCAACTAAAAAGAACGCTTTCCAAGAGAGAAAGTGAAGCTTGCAACTCACGGCTGGTTCAAAAGGGTGTAAAGTCAACTTCTCTAACATAAAGAGCAAATCCCATGGGGGAACAGGGTCCTGAATGAGAGGTTTGATATGCGGGATACCTCGCAGGAAGGTGCGTGACAGATCAAGTTGTGCCAAGGTCTTGCCATCCACCGGTACATGATAGGCTGAGATAGCTGAAAGATGTACCTTTATGGAAGAATAGCAGAGACCCGAGTCAGACAGGGATAACAGATACTCCAGGACCCAGTTTACCTCACAGGAGCGAGGATCCAAGTCTCTGGCACCAGCCCAGATGCTGGACCGTTTCCACTTCATGGCGTACATGGCTCTGGTAGACTGCTTTCCAGTGGTCACCAACACCTCAGCTACCCCAAAACTGCTCCTGATTAAGTCTGCAGGAGCCAGGTATCAAGATGCAGAAACTTGAGGTTGGGGTGAACTAGAGAACCTTGCTCTTGAGATAGCAAGCAAGAGGAGAGAGGAAGTGGAACTGGAGGTTCTACGGCCATCTGCTGTAGAAGTGGGAACCAAATCTGTCTGGGCCAGAACGATGTTACCAGTATCAAGGTTGCTGGTTCAGACTGCAGTTTGAGCAGAACTCGCTGCAGAAGGGGGAAGGCATAGAGACACCTCCCAGTCCAAGAGAGAGAGAGAGAGAGAACGCATCTCCCCAAAAAACACCATGCCCTGGCTCTAGCGAGCAAAAACTTGGCAATTTGGCATTGAGTGGGGACACGAAGAGGTCCAACTGTGGAGTCCCCCACATGGCGAATAGATCATCTGCTATGTCTAGAAGTAGCTCCCATTCGTGAGCTTGAGATTGCGAGTGACTGAGGCTATCCGCAAGCGTGTTCTGAAGACCTGGGACGTGAACTGTGAATAGTTCCAGGTGGTGATCCATTGCACAGAACCAGACCCTCATGGCCTCTCTGCAAAGGGGGTAAGTGTGTGCTCCCCCTTGCTTGTTAATCCAGAAAGCCACGGGCATGTTCTCAGTCTGGACTAGAATGGGGCCTTTAAGGAAGTCATTCTGGAACGCCTGAAAGGCATGCTGCACAGCCCTCATCTCCAGAACACTGATGTGTAGAGAGTGTTCTGTCAGAGTCCTGAACCCCCCCCCCCAAAGGTCTGCTGGCTCCTGAAGTGAGCACCCCGTTCCATGCTGGAAGCATCCGTGGTGACCACTTGCTGGGGAGAGGGGTTGCTGAATGGAGCCCCTATCGATAACCTGGAGGGGATCAGCCACCATGATAGGGTTTGATGCACCACCTTCGAGATCCTGACCTTCTGGTCGAGATTGCTGCTTCACTGATGCCACTGCACCCTGAGGTTCCATTGAAGAGTCCTCGTGCAGTCGAGTAAGAGGCACGGTCACTATGGCAGTGGCCACGTGCCCCAGGAACTGTAGGACCATTCTGGCTGGAGCTTGGTTTGCCAAGACTAACCTCCGAGCCAGCACCTGAAGACAATCTGCCCTGTCTGCTAGAAGACAGGCTCTCCCTTAGACTGTGTCCAAGATGGCTTCTATAAACTGGAGTCTCTGAGATGGCCATGGGGCGGACTTTGGGAGACTGTTATCCCAAGGTCCCGGAACATGCTGAAGGTGCACTCCAGGGTCTGGCAGAGGTGTTAGAGGCTGACGGCAGCCAGTTGTCTAGGTAGGGGTAGATGTAATGCCCCTGCTAGTACCGCCAGGCACTTAAATACCTGCTGTGCCGAGGACAGGCCAAAAGGAAGGGCCCTGAACTGATAGTGCTGTGCTTCGAACATGAACCGCAGATACTTCCTTTGGGATGGCAGGATCTTTATGTGCATGTACGCGTCCTGCAGCGCTAGTCTCCTTGGTGCAGCAATGGAAGTAACCCTTGGAGTGTCACCATCCTGAACCTTTTGTACTCTATAAAGAGGTTCAGCTTACTGAGTTCCCCTGTCTTCTTCGGTACCAGGAAGAAGCAAGAATAGTACCCTGTGCCCCTCTGGTGCTCTGGCACTACCTGAATGGCTTCCTTGGACAGCAGGGCCTGTATTTCTGCCTGAATGAGACCTGTGTGAGATGGGGTGCAGGTTGTGTGGACTGGTGGATTATCCAGCGGTAACAGAGAACTCCAGGGCATAGCCCCTTTCTATGAACTGTAGCACCCATTGATCTGTGATGGCTTGACCAGCTGTGAGGTAAAGGGAGAACTGCCCTCCTACTGCCTTCTCTAACAGTTCTGCTGGAGGAGGGGGGGTGGGCAAGGAGTCTGGCTGCGGCAGAAGGGGTGGGGAGAAGGGCTCTGGGTTGTTTTACCGTACGTGGACCCTGAGAGCCTGATGTCTGAGGGGCTGCCTTCCTTTTGAACCCTCCTCATTGTGGTTGTTTCTTTTTGACTGCTGTCCCTGGTGCCTCCGAAAGTGTTGATGTCTAGGAGGATAGGGCTCTGACTAGTACATTTTATGTACATCTGAGACAGCCTTCCCCGAATCTTGCAGGTCTGTAATAATCTTTTCTGCCTCTGGGCCAAAAAGTACAGGGCCTGAAAAGGCAAATCAAGAATGGTGTCCTGGAGGTCCTGCCTGAACCCAGACACTCTTAGCCAGGAGTGCCTCCTGAGGCATACACCTGAAACGGTGGCTCAGGCTGCAGTATCCGCTGCATCATATGAACTTTGGAGGACAAGTTTGCCTACATCTGTACTAGATTGTAGGACTGCCAGGAACTCAGACTTATTTTGTGAATCTGGCTAGGTCTTAGCCAGGTCCATAGCTTTTAGCCACAGGCACTTCTGGTACATGACCATATGTGCCAGGAAGTTTAGAGACCTGATGGTACAGATGGAAGAGGTATACACACTCTCCGCCCCAGCTGATCTCTGTCTTCTTAGATTCCTTGTCCGGTGGTTGGGAGCTAGTATGCCTGTGCTGCTGCGACCTGCTGTGGGCCGCTGTTAGAACCATAGAGTCCGCCTTTGGCTGCTCGTGAAGGTGTGGCTTGTTCCTGAGGGTTCTATACAGGCAGTCAGCCTTTTTGGGAATCGCTGAAGTAGTGGCTGGATGTTTCCATGCCAGCTTCGTTACATCCTGGAATGGTTCAACCTGGGGGGATGACCAGTGGTTTGGGATCAGTGGCCACCAAAATTTTTGGTAGGAGTCTTCTCTCTGGGTCCAAGGCCTCAGTCTCCCGCTGGTTGAGGAACTGTATGTGCCTCATCACCTCCAAAAAGTTGGGATCATCACATGGTGACCTTAGCGAGTCCTTCCTGGGATCCAGTGATAGCAGTGGGAGGCCATCTTCTGAGGAGGCATAAGATGAGGAAGAATTACTGTAGTCCCCTGAAAATTCAGTGTGGCAATCAGTGGATCTACTGTGACATGGGAAGGGGCATACTCTTGATCTGCTCCGCCCATGGGAGCGACGGTCCTTGGACCTACTCCTCCTGAGTGAGGAAGACCTAGAGGAAGTATGGCATCCATGGCTCAGATGTCTGTCTAAGCCATGATCCGAGCCACCTGGAGTTGGGCGGGCACATGTTGGGGGAGGCGAAGACCTGGGGCAAGACTGCAGTAGGGGAACAGCCACTGGTGCTCCCATAGGCTCTTGCTTGGAAAGGAGGTTGCCCTTAATGGTATTCCACCAGCTGGTGAAGAGTGCACCAGTCTCTGCCAAAGGGACCATCGAACCAGACGGCCACTCTGGTGTCTCACTGACTGGGCCCGAAAGGACCAGTGGCAGGCTTGGCATCTGCGGGAGCTCTGGTAACCGGCAGTCGGTCTTGCCAACTGGCGTCTGACCCTGTTCCCAAGGGTTGGGTGTCAGGGGATCGGTCGGTGATTGGTCATCGGGCCCTGCAGTTAAAGGTTTTGCAGGGCGTCACGCCAGGTGAGGTGTCGTCAGATCCCCTAGGGCACTGATGACAGAGGCAGGACGTCTTGACTGACTCCACTGTGGAAGAGACAGAAGTAGTCACAGGCTGTCGGTCTGAAGGGACTGTGGCTGACAGGTCAGGCGCCTAGACTATTTTCTTAGGATGGTCGGCACCCTGGCATGGCCATCAGTCTTGGCTGATGAACTGGAAGGTGACCATACTCCTGTCAAAGTGGAAGAAGAGGAAGCCAAGTCCTCAGCACGAGACCCTATCGAGTGTTTGTGGGGTCTGATGGCCAAAGAGATTGAAGGTGGGGCCTGTGAAGGCCCATGCCCTGAACTCACACCCATCTGAGAAGAGGCAGGAGGCCTGGTGACTGAAGCCCCCAGGAGGGCTAGCGATTGAAGAACAAGTCCGACTTCAACCGGAGGTAGATGTCTTGGTCTTGTGTGGGGAATGGGACTGCGGGTCTGACATGGACCAGTCCTTGTCCTGTCTGTGATGCTTCCGAGTGCTTCTTCTCCTTGGGGGAGGCATCGTGAGCAGACAACGAGGAGGAGCTGTGCACAGACTGACTTCTGCATAGTGGCCACTTGCTGCTCCAGTAGATAGGCTTTGAGAGTCTTCAGGTGGTGGTTACAGGTACACTTATTGAAGCTTTGGCAATGCGGGCAATTCTCAAAGTTGTGCGCTTGTCCCAGGCACAAAAGGCAGGCTGAATGGCCGTCTTTAGGCGGAATTTGTTTGCCGCATGCACACTTTGCTTTACGCCACGGTGTTGTAGTGGTAGACTCGGCAGACATAAAGAGACAATCAAAATACTCTAAGAAATTAAACTGCATGGAGCATCTGAAAAAAATGATCGATGGGAAGCAGAAGGTGTCCGTGGAGCAGAGATGCTGGGTCGACGGCAGGACAAGAACTGAGGTGGCACCAGAGGACTGCCCCTTTATACAGTGGCAAACCTCGTGGGCGGCTCCCCACCTTGGACTGCTAGCTAGAAGTTTTCTGTGGGTCCTAGTGCCTGGTAGTATAGTCCTATTTGTTATTACCTGCTGCAACCAACACCCGCATTGGTCTCCTGTACAGAGATAGACTGCCTGCCACCTGAAGCACTTCACCTAGCCATTACCTCCTCAGTCTTATCACTGGTGGACAATGGCCTCACAATCTATGCTGCTGCTGACCCTACGGCGCTTCATCAAATACAAGTAGTCATCAATAAGGCCTGCCGCTCCTCTCTGGTGCCGACAGAAATACACATACCTGCACCCTATACGCTCACCAATATCCTCTCCCTAAAAGAAAAGACTATTATACCAGACCTGTCTCTTCACCAAAAAATCCACCTGGGTTTAACCCCAGTAGGTGTCATGGCTTCTCTTCAGGCAGCCACCATCTCCGCGTCCACACGAGCCACCCCAAAAACCTATCTGGAAGCTGCCTAGGATCAGGACCACTCTGGCCCAGCGATCCTTCTCCCTTAGAGCTCCATACTGGTACAATGCCCTCCCACCGGCCGTCACATCAGTCACCAATCTAGGTCCTTTTGAAGCTGCCTTAAGGGCCCATATCCTCTCCTCTTGTCAATGCTAGTGTAACCAGTAACCTGTGGATCCTGCACCACGCCGCTAGGCCACGCACCTGCCCTTGGCCTGGCAGTGGAGAACCCTCACTATTTCTAGCCTACAGGCTCCTCGGTTACCATATAGTTGCATTGGACTATGAATGCAGTGTTTTATGTGTAAGACAAGGCCTACCTGAGGCGGCTTACTACCAACTCATATCATGCATTCCTTTAGCTACTAATTGTATAGGTCTTAACCACTCATTAGGTAAATATGTCGATAGCTCTGCCCTGTTTTAGCTACCAACTGTATAAGCATTAACTAGTGCTCATTGTACTTAAACTCTGTATGATTACTCACCCACATTTATTCTATGTATATACTGTATGAATGTCTAGGTTTATTCAGACATGAGCCTTTGGAAATGAGTCTATGACTCAAAGGGTTGTAATTCCAATTTCCTAAATAAATAAAAATAAAAAGAGCTCTATCTCGAAATAAGATCTGAATCGTATCATATGCTGAGTTTGTCATCATTCCTACAGTCTCATGCGGTATCTATGCATCAAGCAGGCAACAGTATATGATTGGAAGAGGGACAAATAAACATGACAAGATGTGTGTTATGCTGTAATAACCACATGTCAAAGTGGTTTGAGGCACAAGGCACAGCAGAGTACCTTCAACCACTAGGGAAGTGCAGTTATTACAGTATCACCACCCACCCTGTAGTGATATCATGCAGTCAGGGAAGATGCCCATGCAACAGGACCACTGTAGAGTACCAGTAGAAACTAACAAAATGGATGGTACACATACCACGCCAGTTCGAGAGTTGCTATTTCATCAGTAAGGTGCAACATCTGGACAGCTATTGCACTGTGACTGGGAGCTCCTGCCACTCTTGGGGACCGACCTTTTCTTAAATCTGTTGCAACAGTTCTATTTCTAAGCCTAATCTATCCTTTACTATTTCTAGTCCATAAGGTTGGCCACCTGTGGGCACCCCTTTCTCCCTCTCTTGACTATGCTATAGTGTTCTCTTTGATTTTCCTTTTCCCTCAGGTCCTCGTACAGGGAGGTTATTGTAGTGACTTCAGAGTATATGTAAAACAGGTTGCGTTTATCATTGTTGGATTTAGTATGTAACAGCACTATGTCATAGTATACCTTACGTTTATGAAACCTGTAAATGTTTAAAATATCATGGCACTTGGTGTTTTGATAATGGTAAAAAGTACTAGGTGACTATTATAGAAATTAAGCTAGTTGTGCTATTTAAAATGCATGTAAATTGTTATAAACTTAAGCCAGAAATGTCATGGTGATGTGCATCTATCCCACAATGCATTGCATTATGGAAGTATGTATGATGCTGTATTTCTTTGAAACTTGATTTGTTGCCAGTGCCCTTTGGGGTACCCTTTCTTTCAGTGATTCTGCATTGAGGTTCTTTGTGTATAGCTTGTTTTTTTTTTTTTCTCAGCCCCCACTACACAAGCAATTGGGGCTTGCATAGGGGTTATGGCTACAGCTCAACTAATGAATTGGATCAGAGATCAGTGTTAGTAGGTGCTGGCTAAGTGCAGATAAAGGACATTCATAGTCTGTTTGCTGCAAACTGATGTACTGAAGAAGAAATATACCATTGCAAAAGGTTATTTCTAGGAGCGTGGATATGTTGTTCATCCACACTGTCTGGCATTGTCCCTTTCCCCTTTAAATCTTGCCGGAAGTCTTCAAGCTGGCTCCTCCCACCCACCCGGGTGGTAAATACCTCAGCTCCGCCCCATGACTCCAGATCTTCCTTTCCGCTGGAAGATACAGGTTCCCTCATGCTACTTTGCAAGTACCGTAGGCCCTGGAGTCAAATCGATGGTTTTCGCCGCACTTACTCGCTTTAAAACTCATCAGAGTTTACGATTCGGATCCGAACACTTCGGATATGGAGGACAAGTCGTCCCCCAGGTTTTGCCGGTGTCCTTGTGGACAAAAAATGTCTCACACCGATCCCCACCTCTCTTGCGTTTATTGCCTAGGTGCCGTGCACGATACTTTGGCTTGCACCATCTGTTCGGCCTTCCATCCCACCGTTCTGGAGGACCGCAAGGCACGCCTTGTTGGGGAAACCGAGCTTTGCAATCCACCGGTGAAATCAGGGAGGCCACGTACGGGCCTGCGGGCTGGCGGATCCGCCGAGGCTCGAACAGATGGCGGCTTTCAAGAGGAAGCTGCCCAAGCTCGCCAACTGCCTTCTTCGCCCCACTCAACCTGGGCTCCACCTTCATGGATCCTTCCGGACTTGTGCCAGTCTCTTCCTACCAAGGGTGAGGCGCCTGGCTCGCACTCCTCCCGATCCAAGAAAAAGGATAAGGACCCCAAATCTTCTTCTTTTAGCCGAAGAAGACGTTCCTGGGACCAAGAGTGGTCAGACACTCAGGAGCAGGCGGTCTCGGCCACGGTTGAGATCGCTTCCTCAGCTGCTGGCTTTCCGGACCTTCCGTCAGGCCAGGGCACCGAAGCTGAGGAAATGGCAGAACCGCCAGAGATTTCTCTCGACCCGATCGAGCCATTGTCGCCAATGCCTGTCGACGACTCCTTGGAGAGGACTCTAATTCTCTCCTTCCCCGACGAGGAGACCCGTCCTTCGGGCATCCCGATCGAAGGACAAGAGCCGGAATCTCGGTTTTCACCGAATCCGGCTTCTTCCGACCGACAGAGCCGACGCCGTCGGTCTCAATCGAGAAGTACGATCCCATCGGTCGGAAAACCAAGAAAGGGTCACACACACTCCCGGAAGAGGCGCCGCCACCATTCCTCATCCTCCTCGGACGAGGAGAGACTTAGACGGAAACTCCGTCGACGTTATGAGGACCTCATGTGGCAGCAACTCCTTTTGACTGGTCAAAAGCCATCTACTCCAGCTGTACCGGCCATTACTTGGCCCCAGCCTCTTCGGCCGACACCGACTCCCTCGGTTCCGAGGACTCCGGTGGGACCGGTACGTATTTCTGGTCAGCCTGTTATGGGCTCTCCACCAATTTTGGTGGAACCACCACCCAAACAGCCTCAGAGAGGGTCTCCCTCTAAGGAGGATCGGCCAACTACGAGCTTGCCCCATAGGTTGTCCATTACAGTCACTCCTGATCGCCCTAGGCGCATTGAGGGGGACTTAGGTGGGAGACCCCTGTATCCGGATTCAGATTTGGATACTACTGGCCTTCACTCACATGATAAGCTGTCAGTGACAGGCCTAGAGGAAGGTCCTTCTTCCTTCCAGGGCATCCTTCGGCTCATTTCGGAGTCCACAGGTATGCCTTTGCAGCCCATACAAAAGAAGGCGGAATATCCTCTCACGGATATTCTCAAGAGAGGGGATACCCCGACGGAGGCCTTCCCAGTGGCTGAAGCCACAGTTGGCCCAGCACTGGAGCTTTGGCAGCACCCTGCCTGTGCCTGCTCCGCCTGACTGTATGGCCCGCTAGTACGCTGTGCCCATGGGGTCCTTGTGGGCTTCACTGAGCATCCTCGGCCGAGAGCCTTGTGACTGCCTCAGTGTTTAGGCGCACGGCAGCTCTATGGATACTGACCGCCTCCAGACAAGGAGTCCAAAATATGGACCACTCAGCCCGGAAAGTTTATGCGCATCATCCCTGTGCCTCACAGGCTAGAGCTCAGCAGTGATTATGGCACACTCTCACGCCTTCTGGGTCGCGATGAAGTCCTCCCTCATCTCCCAGCAGACATGCAGACCACGGTCAAGCAGGTCCGGGACCAGTGCCCTGCTGTTGCTAAACAACAGCTCCAGACGGCTCTGGACATTGGAGATTCCTGTGCCCGTTCACTAGCTGCCGCAGTAGCCACTCGCCGCAGGGCTTGGCTGAGGTTATCCTCTTTTCCCGCGGATACTCAGCACAAGCTAGCTGACGTGCCCTTCCTTGGCACCGACCTCTTTGATCCGGGAGTGGTAGGTCATCTACAGTGCATTGAGCAGTCTAATGCCACCTCTGCTAAGGGTTCTTCGGGCAAGAACCAGAAGAAGTCCTTTCGGCATTCTTCTCCTGTGGTTAGACAGCCCTCCTTCCAGGGAGGTCAGCAACAGCAGCAGGCTCAAGCTTGGCGCCCTAGGCCCAAGCAAGGTCCCCCAACAGCCCCGCAAAGGAGGCCGAGGTGCTGGTCCATGTGCCTCCTCCAAGCCTGCACAGTGACGGGTCGGGGGTGGCCTCCCCTACACCCGTCACGCCAGTTCTAGGCCCTCCCGTGGGGGGCCGGCTCCACCACTTTCTTTCTGCCTGGTCCGGTATCACTTCGGACAGGTGGGTTCTGGAAGTGGTCGGGCAGGGACTGCCTCTAGAGTTCGAGCAGTACCCCCCCCAGCCGGGCCCGTGCCCCACAGGAGGAAAGGATCTCAGTTGGCACTCAGTCGGCCCTTCGGGACGACATTGCTCAGCTCCTCCACAAGGAGGCAGTAGCTCCAGTGCCGGATCCTCCTACAGACCCAGGCTTTGTGTCCAGGTATTTCCTGGTGCCCAAGCAGACGGGGGGTTGGCGCCCCATCCTAGATCTCCACGACCTGAATCGATCTCTCAGGTCTCGCACCTTCTGGATGGTAACTCTGAACCAGATCATACCATCTCTGGAGCGAAACATGTGGTTCTGTTCACTGGATCTTCAGGACACGTTCTACCACGTCCCAATCTGTCTGTCCCATCAGTGGTTCCTCCACTTCAGGGTCGAAGGGACCCTGTACAAGTTCAGAGCCATGCCACTCGGCCTGTCATCGGCCCCCCGGGTCTTCACCAAATGCATCGCAGTGGTGGCAGCCTATCTACGGCGTCAAGGGGTTCATATTTACCCCTATCTAGGCGATTGGCTCCTGGTGGGTTCCTCCCTACAGGAGGTGGAGAGATCCAGGGACCCGACCCTCCGAATCTGCTCCCACCTGGGCCTCCTAATCAACGAGGCCAAGTCAGAACTCGTGCCCTCTCAGATGATGGGCTTTATCGGGGCAGAGCTCGACTCTCGTCAAGCCAGAGCTCGGCTCCTGGCGGACAGGGCGGAGGTTCTTTCCTCCTTTGCCCAATCATTTCTGGTTGGCCACTTGCGCCCTGCCCGGGACTTCCTGCACCTCCTGGGTTACATGGCGGCGTGGTCTGTTGGGCCAGATTGCACATGCGCCCCCTTCAATGGGAGCTGGCCACCCAGTGGTCTCAGTGTCAGGGTCTCTTTGACCAGCTGGTCACTGTCACCCAGAGGATGTGGGACGCTCTCCAATGGTGGACCATCCCGAGTCATTTGCGGGAAGGGATCCCGTTCGTCCGCCCTGGGCTAACGGTCGTCCCTACGACCGATGCGTCTCTCATGGGCTGGGGAGCCCACATGGGGACAACAGAGCCCACCGTTCTGGACCCCGAGGAGTCCTGATGCCACATCAACCTGTTGGAGCTCAGAGCGGTCAGACTGGCACTGTCAGCTTTCGCTCCTCAGCTCCGGGGTCAAGTGGTTCAAGTCCAGACAGACAATACCACGACCATGTACTACCTCAACAAATAGGGCGGCACGCACTCCCGTCTGCTATGCAGGGAGGCACTCCGGATCTGGACCTTCATCAGCCAGCTGGAAGCAGATCTCCTGGCCATCCATGTGGCAGGAGTCTCGAACCAACTGGCGGATGCTCTCAGCCGCATAGGCCAGACATCCCACGAGTGGTCTCTCCATCCAGAGGTAGCTTACAATATGTTCTCCCATTGGGGCAAACCGTTGGTGGACCTGTTCGCCTCCAGGGAGAACACCAAGCTGTGGCTGTACCATGCCCACCCCCCTCAGCAGGGATCACTGCAGGGGGATGCCTTCTCGAGGCCGTGGACCCCAGGCCTCCTTTATACCTTCCCTCCATTTCCCTTGATCCACAAGGTGTTACTCAAGGTGAGGAGGGACAAGGCGAAGGTGATCCTGGTAGCCCCAGATTGGCCACGCCAGTTCTGGTATCCAGATCTCCTTAGCCTCAGCTGCAGGGCCCCGGAGTGGCTTTGTACAAGCCCGGACCCAATATCATTGAACCAGGGGAAGGTCTTCCACTCGGACCTTCAATCCCTGCACCTCACAGCCTGGTTCCTGAGCGGCTAGAGTTCCAGGCTCTGGGTCTTTCCGAGGATGTCTACACCGCGGTGGAAGCATCTCGAAAGGAATCGACCAGGAAATGTTATGCCTTCAAATGGAAAAGGTTTTCCATTTGGTGTCAGGGAAAGAGCCTGGACCCCTTATCCTGCTCTGTGGCTAACATTCTAGACTACCTTTGGTCCCTCTCCAAAGGGGGTCTTCAGTCATTGACCCTTAGGGTGCACCTGGCAGCCATCTCTGCTTACCGGGCGCAGGCCGGCCAGCCGACATTGGCACAGAAGACAGTGGTCGGGTGCTTTTTCAAAGGCCTGGATCACATATCCCCTCCGGTGCGTGAACCTCCAACTCCATGGGATCTCTTGCTGGTTTTGGCAAAGCTCATGGGCAAGCCATTTGAACCCATGCACAAGTGTGAGCACTCGCACTTGTTGTGGAAGACTGCCATCCTGGTGGCTATCATGTCAGCCAGAAGGACAGGGGAGCTCCAGGCGCTCTCGGTGGACTCCCCTTATCTGGTCTTTCACAGGGACAAAGTTGTCCTGCGCCCCAACCCGAAATTCCTTCCGAAGGTGGTGTCAGAGTTTCACCTTAACCAGGTGTTGACGCTGCCGGTATATTACCCTAACTACACCTCGGACGCCGAGTACAGGCTCCATACTCTGGACCTCGGACGTGCTCTCTCCTACTATAAGGAGAGGACGGCGGAAATTCAGGGAGAGGTTCGCCAGCTGTTTGTCACCTACGCTGAAGCCGCTTCTGGCAGACCTGCAGCCAAGTGGACTATTGCAAGATGGATCACTTCATGCATAAGTCTGTGTTATGAGTTGGCGGGCAAGAAGCCTCCCAGAGGGATAAGAGCTCATTCTACCTGCCATACTGCTGCATCGGTGGCTGCTTCCAGGGACATCCCTATCCAGGAAATCTGTCGGGCTGCTACCTGGAAGTCAGCAAACACCTTCATTACCCATTACCACATCGACCTTGAGTCACGCCGAGATGCTGGTTTTGGGGCCTCGGTTCTCCAATCTCTTTTTCCTAAGTAGGGGGTGTGTGCCTAGCCTCACTCCTCCCGGAGAACTGCTAGGAGTCTGCCAGACAGTGTGGATGAACAACTTATCCACGCTCCTAGAAAAACAGGTTACTCACCTGTAACAGTAGTTCTAGGAGTGGTATATGTTATTCATCTGCGTACCCTCGACCTCCCGGCTAAAGGCGCACAACCTAGCTTCCAGCGGGCTAGATCTGGCGTCATGGGGCGGAGCCGAGGTATTTACCACCCGGGTGGGTGGGAGGAGCCAGCATGAAGACTTCCGGCAAGATTTAAAGGGGAAAGGGACAATGCCAGACAGTGTGGATGAACAACATATACCACTCCTAGAACTACTGTTACAGGTGAGTAACCTGTTTTTCTTGTATTTTGAATAAACATCACACAGAGATTGTGTGTTGAACCTGAAGTTTGGTGTCTGGTCCATCTGTTATCCCACAACCCCTCCACATGCATCAATTGGCGTGGTGTGTATGCTGTCCTTTTTGTTTATTTTCAAATGATTATCTTACCTGTATCACCTTCAGAGGTGCAGAGAGCTTGAATCCTTTCTGTTTAGTACCAAGATCAAGGGTCTTGTACAAACCCTCTTACTGGGGGCACCAACCATATCACGACTGAAGCCGCCTCCCCCTGGAAACATTCTTATCTCTGCAATTGTCTCCCTGTTTAGGCTAGTACAGAGTTTCTTGCTGGTTCTTGAACTCTGCCAGTCAGAACAGAATCTCCAATAGACAAAGAGATACACAGACATAAAAATAAAGTTTCAGAAAACAGGAAAAAAACAAAACACAAACACACACACCTGACAGCTGAAACTCACAGTAAGAGGCAGGCTGTGCCACTAGTACTAGTCTGTACCTTGATGCACTGATTTAGGTGGAAACAAAAATCCATTCTTTTAATTTTAGTTATAAAAGCACAAGAAAAAAAAAAAAATCTAGAAATGTCATTGCCCCAGAGACATCACCTGACCATGTATTAAATCTCTAATCATGAACACCGGGTCGTGGTTTGTTACCAGTTGGTTACTTTTTTTTTTTGCTCTTTGTCCTGATGATTCTGGCACCTCTCCTCTGGCCAGCAGTGTTCTATCTCCCTGTCGAGGGCACTGTTCCACACTGCCCCCCCCGGTCTTGAGACCCCCATCCATTGTCCCATCATGCTCTTTCGGGGGTGTTAAATGTTAGTGTTTTCGGTGCTGGGGCCAGCGTTGTTCATGTCTTCATCAGTGACATTGGGAATGGCATAAGGGCAAAATGTGCATATTCGTGGATGACACCAAGCTCTGTGGGAGAGTGGACACAGCTGAAGGGCTACAGGAAGATCTGGAAAAGTTGGGCTTCAGTGACAAGAAATGCAAAGTTATGCATATTGGAGCCAAGAATCCCAGGACAGAGTACTACCTGGGTGTAGTCCGAATATCTGCATCAGAGGAGGAGAAGGACCTGGGAGTGATGATCACTAGTGACCTGAAGCACTCCATGCAGTGAACGAAAGCAGCAGCAAAGGCAAACAAGATGCTGGGATGCATACCTAGGGGGCTCAGTTGTAGGAGAGAGGAGGTTATATTGCCCTTGCACAGGTCACTGGTAAGGCTGCATCTAGAGTATGGAGTTCAGTACTGGTGCCCACACCTCAAAAAGGACATTGACCTGCTGGAGAAGGTCCAGAGGAGGGCTACAAAGATGATAGCAGGTCAGCAGGGTAAGGCATATGAGGAGACGTTGAGGGCACTGAACATGTACTCCCTGGAAGACAGGACAGGGAGGGGATATGCTTGGGACTTTCAAGTACTTGAAAGGGATAAATAAGGTTAATAAGGAGAATCTCTGTAAGCTGAGTGGCAACCATAATGCAAGGGGGCACAGTCCTAAGCTGGAGTGTGGGAGGTTTAAGAGGGAGGTCAGGAAGCACTTCTTTACAGAGAGGTTGGTGGACACTTGGAATGCGCTGCCGGAAGAGGTCATCTCGCTGAAGACAGCGGGCAGCTTTAAGAGAGGCTGGGATAGGCATAGGGGGAAGGCAAGGATCATGGGTAGGGAGGATGGGAGTAGTGGGAAGGGAGGGCAGGGACATTAGCTCAAGCTGTGGACCCTACAATATGAGCAGACTTGAGAGACCAAATGGCCTTCTTCTCCTGGCTTCTTAGTATGTAAATGATATTATGAAATGGGTAGAAAGAATGCTGGCTCCTGATTGACCAAGAGGTACTTTCAACCAGACTGTTACTGCAGCACAACAGCCCTGCTTAAACCAGCTCGACAAAAATATGTTTAAAAAATACATCCAATTTACAGGGTTTGGGGGGCTCTCAAGGGGGATGGTCCTCTTCGGAGCTTGTGACTAATGGGCCTTTGGCTGTCTTCCCCTTGTTTAAATTAATATTCACATGTAGTCCCCTCCTGAGAGGGTGTGTAGGTCGTGGTCTTTTAGCTCAGCTGCACTCTTGATAGTGCATCATCCTGAGGGTAAGCCTTACCACATGGCTTTCACCTATGAAGGTTTTGATGCCATTGTATTGGGGTAGTGGCACTAGGCATGAAGCCGTTTTGAAAACAGAAGGACATTCCTCCGATAACCCCCACTCATACTTCTCTGTTTAAGGTCTGGGGTTGCCTCGCCCTATGGGGAAAGATATATTACAGCCGTATGGTTTTCTTTGTAGTTTTTCCACAGGTAGAAATGCAGAGAAAATATACAAACTTATTTGCAGACCTCTCTCTACTATTTACACATGTTAAGGTTCAGGTGAGTTTGATACATGTGGTTGTACGCCTGTTGTATTACAGTCCTTGTAATAAACTTTAAAATAAAAAAAAATACAAAAGGACCCATTTCACATTCTCGATAAGGCACTCCAAGGGGTGCATTATGGTGGGCTAATGGCCCTTCTCGGGTGGTGGAAGCATGGGCCTTTGCCTTGTGCTTCAACCCACCTGAGGCAGGCTGTTATCCCACATAATGCACTCCACACTGCTTAAATACAACACATCTCTAAGATCATTCCCAGGAGCAAAACAGTTGTGGTTTTTAAACCAACAGCATCCGTTATCTTAATTACATGTTATATAAATGTCTGTTTTATGTATAAAATGATCCATTCCAGATAGAAAAACAAACCATTACTACAGTGAGTGTTTAATGGAGAAACTGAACCTCAATGTCCCAAGGTTCAATTTGGTTTTATACCTTGTGGTTTGTTCTCTAACTAGTACTGCAACAAATACCTCCCAACAGGGAAATCCACACCTTCATTTTTATGAAAGGGTTTAAATAAACTGTAGACTCACAGTTTTTGTTTCTCTGTACATATATTTATTTTTGAGTAAAAAAATTAAAAAAAAATTTTTTTTTAACAAAGCTCTGCAAAGCATGACAAGTATCTGCCAATACCAGCTTTAACATCAGAAATGTTCACTGTCTTTAAGAAATGTTTACACCTTTAAAGGAAGTTAATGCCAATATTCCTAACCCATACACAAACATATGAGCCAGCGGTTGCTTTTTATGCTGGCATCATTGACATGACTTACAGCTCAAACGACTACAACAGCTTTTTCTGCCTCAAATGCACACAATTAGACCCATCAGAACAGTTTGGTAATAGGCAATGATTGGTGTTAATTCACTTACATCCCTAAATCTGGGATCATTTTTGGTTTGGTCCTGTGGGCCACACAGCTGCGGATATGTTCAAGAACCGAGTATGGTAAGATAAGACTGTCTGCAGTTTCATGAAAATGTTGAACTTCATATCTACTTCATGTTCTCTGCACATGAAGAACAGTTTGGCAGCATTGGAAAAGCAGTATAAAGTTCAGCAAACTATTTTTTTGGTTAGTTTTTAAGATTGTAAAATTCTTGTGGGAGAGTTTACAGCTCTTGTCTACAAGCAATGATGATGACCCTAGAGCTTTGTCTTCAGTTTACCTCGCTTCAAATTGTTTTCACTTCACCTCAACTCAAAAGCATGCTCGGTAAGTAAAGCTACCAACTGTCCATATTTTCCTAGGACAGTCCCTGTTTTAGGCAGCATTCTCCAGTGTCCCCGCAAGTGTTGCAAAATTTCACTTTTGTCCCAGTTTTTGCTTACTTGTCCCAGTTTTGTCCCCCTTTTTTCCTTCTGACTGCTAATCTGTGAGTGACAGTTATTTCAGCACTACTGTGGCGCTGCATGGGCTGGACAGCAGTTTGTAACTTCAACCCCTGCACCCGTACTGCACTGCAAGCATGTCAGTGGGAGCACAGTAAAGCAGGTTCCTTCCTGCTAGCTTAGAATGGGTAGTAGTGCAAACAAGCACATGTGGACATCTGCCTACCAGCAACTTAGAGGGACTCCAGACAGAGAAGAGACTGTCAGCAGGGCACTAAGGTACCCAAACCTGATCAGCTGTAGGGAAGTGTGTGAAAACAATCTGGTGTGGTGGTGGGAGTCACTGAAGTGAAGTTTGCTCAGCAAATAAGGCGAGTGTAAGCGGGTTGGATGGGACTGTCAGGAGGAGCAATACATGCAGCTCAAATGTCTGATCATATTTAATGCAGGTTTGCTTCTAATGAACTTTCTGTATATCATGGTTTGGAACTAGCGGCAGCAGAATGATGTATTGTTTTAATCTAAATGTTTGCTACTGGTGTTACTGTGGGGCGGCATGGCCAGAGCAAGCAGCAAAATGTAACTGACTGTGCGCAGCGCTGACTGCGGCAGTGTCCGTGGGAGTGACACAGTGGGGGGGGGTGTCATGATCAGGATGAACTGTCGCAGTTTTAGACCTCAGAAAGTCGGCAGCGTTATCGGTAAGGCCAAGTGTAATGGTAAGCAGCAACAGTGTTCTTGTAACCTGATTAACAAGTCATGCGTACCCGATAAATTCTCGAACAATGTGCCATAACCTTGTTTCCTCTCCCCTTTACATGTGGGTATCTACAAGGTGTTATAATTACAATAGTCATTCAGAGAGTCAAGGTAATTGCCCAATATAGATATTATATAGGAAAATAAAATCTATCCCCCAAATCTTTTTATGACTATAAACCTATCTGAAACAGCAGATAAACTCCTTTACACCCTGCAGTGTTTAACCACACACCTGTCAATCAACCGTTCAGCCCAGAATGCTCTTTTTGTTTTAGGTTAAAAACTTTATTACCAAGATCAACATGTGGCTAAAACCACAACACAGGGCGTGTTGGTAGTATTTTCAGATATGGTAACATGTAAATTATGTAAGCTTTGCTCTAGATGTTAACTATTGTTGCTAGAATCCTTAGTTACCTTAACCCTACATCACACCTTTAGCAGTATGCTTATATTTATACATCCGTGTGTGTGTGTGTATATATATATATACACACACACACACACACACACACATACATATATACACACATGTACACACACACACACACACACACACACATTATATTGTTAGGTGTGATAATGTATGGGTATCCGCAGTCACAGATGCTGTTATACTACAGGAGTAAGAGCGGTTGTGTGGCTCCTGATGTTTGCGGAGGGCACAGCCTATACAGAGGGACCCATAGGTCCTGACTAATATCTGAGGTCAGGCTCAAACCGGACTGCACAGTGCTAACAAGGAACGCTTTTAGGGACTGGGTTGCCACGTGTATAACTGTAAATATGATTAGTAAAGGAAAACAACTGCTTAAATCTTGCAGTGTGATAATTTCTGTCAGATCAGAGGTCCGGTGAGCTTACCACCTTACTCCTGAACACAGTGGGTCTTCCCTTGGTATGCCCAGCTTCTGCCAACACCAATAGAGTGTTATCATAATGATGCCAGCCTCAGCTGACAGACAGTACATCAGCAGCCGAGGGGGCTGCGTAAGCTAAGCCGGGTTTTTTTTTTTAATGAAAGTCTGGTTTTTGATGAGGTAAGAAATTTAAAAAGTTGTCGGTGATGTCAATTAATATGTTATATGGGGAAATAACACCAGTTTTATTTTTTTTTGGGAGGGTGCTGGCTAACCGATTTATAAAATACATTTTAGAAAAGTACTGTATTTAATAAAATAATGCCATAACGGGGGTCATAAAAGGTAAACCATGAGCGTGAAAGGCGAGTGGATTTATTATCTTATCTGATCCCCCAAGGTGGCATTAATTCTCCAGTGTACAACACTTATGTTATGTCTGATAAAATACATTTAGGTAGTCAAACTTTTTACTAGGGATCTTAGCTTACAGCAGTAAAGAAGTTAACACTGCCAATTAGGACTTAGGGTTCTCAGTTCAAAAGGATCAGGCATTTGTTTTCAGTGGTTAGTGTTCAGTGGAGTGAGATCTGAGTGCGACCACATGACTGTGACAGTATGTAACTGATCAGCATGGCTGCAGTGAGTTCATGCAGTAAGCTCGGATGCTTTCTTTCCTGCTCAAGGACTAGCTTTAGTTTCTACATGAAAAGAATGGTTTCTATTTGTGAAATACGGTTGGACAAGGCTGGTTGGGAGGGAGTTTTGAAAGGTTGTGACCTAGTGGTTCCGATTACTTAGCGTACCCGTTTTGTCCGGCTGTTGTTTCATACAAATACGGAATCTGTCAGCAGATAAGGACCACTTTGGCCCACCCAATCTTCCCTGCCTATGTCACCTCGCAGCATCAAAATGCACAGCACTGGCCTTCAGAATTCAGAGCAAATGGCCAACATGTGTAGCACTTTCTTATTTTAAAGAATAATATGTCTAAGAAGAGTGGGCCCCATATGACTAGTGTTAAGGAATGTTTTTATCAAGTGAGTTCAATGCTTTAATGGTTTGTGTGTCCAGAAATAGCTGTAACATTATGGGGAACATCAGTAAACCTTGGCAGAGCAAGGGTAAAATTGAGTGTAAAAATCGTAGTGCTATACGAAACTCACAGTATTAAGAGGTTTGCTGCCTACACTGTCACTGTAGATCCTACCTGATCTCTGGCTACCCCCAAAAGAGATTCTTTTGTGCCTATTCCATACATGCTTGAAGCTCAACACACTTTCCGACCCACCACCTCTGTGGAAGATGGTTCCAGCAGGCATCCACCCTTTTTCATGTAAAGAAGCTCAATTCTGTTTGCATGTGTTTTGGGTTTTTTTTATGCTCCTTTTGGTACATTTCAGCTTTAGTTTCTACATGGAAATTTATGTTTTTTGTTAAATATTCTGTATTTGATAATAAATTCTCTGGGACAGCACACTAGGGCAGTGGTGGTGCCACTGCTCGCCACACCGACGAGCTGCGTTTGGGAATGAATGCGGGTCGCTTGAGGGCTGGCCAGAAAGGGAAGCAAAGTCCCACCTGGTAGAGGCCACCTGCATGGGAGGGAGGGCAGCCACTGGACACCAGGCATGCATGCATGCCTGCCATCGCACCCATGTGTGCATTTTTACATGCCGGCACCCTCTGGGAGAAAACTGCCCTGTTGTGCCATTGTGCTGGCACCCCACCCCCCAGCGGGACCACACAAGACTACCATGGCAAGCCCACCACCACAATCGCCCTCAGCAAGTGGTGGATAACCAGCAAGTCCATGAGAAAGTCGTTGGTAGGGCTGGTACGGGAGGGGGTGCCATGGGGCAAGAAAAAACTAAAATGGTTTTGACTTAGCTTGCTTGTTTTTAAATAACCATGTTTTGAAAGCTAAATCCTCTGGTTTTGAGGTTGAGGTAGGAAATGTTATTTAAAAAAAGTCAGTTGATGTCATAATTGATATATTTGCACAATGATACCAGTTTTGGATGTCATAATTAAGCAATAATGCCCGACAGGGTGTGTGTCGTGCTGGGATAATGTCACGCCTCAGGTGGTTGGGCACGAGGCCACAGGCCGAGTGGTCCAACAACTTAGGCGTGACGTTATCCCAAACGACACACACCCTGGAGGGCATTATTGCTATTATACAATGGCTCGTTGTTATATATAAAATAAAAACATAATTTTAAAGAATGTTTTTATTAGTGTGGAAAAATACTTTTGTTTCTTAAGAAGAGATGCAAAAAAAGAGCTCTAGCTCCAAAAAAATCATCTACAGGTTCACAGTGAGTCTGAGACTGGACCCATGATGTTGTACTGGGATAACATCACGGCTCCAGCCCAAGACTGACCAATCAGAGTCCAGGATTTTTTTCTTGCCATTGTATAAATTGTAATATCGTACTTTTTCTATGTGTGGAAAAAAGGGTGATATACGTGATGCGCAATGTACTGATTAAAAATATGCCATTTATCTTCATGGGGGGTAGAGAACGACACAGGGGTCCGAGAACACAAGTAAAATATCAGGCGTATTTTTATTAGGCCCGTCCCATTTCTGATTTATGCAGTGGCATGGATTTGTGTGTTGAAAAGGTGGGATGGGCTGTAGTAGGGTAATTGATTTTCTGTTTTCACAAAAGGTCAGTTCCATTTGTCCAAATATTAGTCTTTCTTCTATTTTTCCTCCTCCCAAACTGAGTGCAAATCAGCATGTTCTGTACAAACATTTGACTCACAATGGGCAGGGTGTACATCACAGCTGGCGTGAAAGTGTTGCAAACAGAAGTTTTTGCATGAACAGTTGATTAAATGTGACAATTAAAAAAAAAAATGGCAAATTCTGATTGGTTTTTGTTTTCAGTGGTTTTCCATTTTTGCAGAAAACAACTGACCCTACAACAGCTGTCCTGAAGTTACAATTAAAAGTTCTATAAGTACCGGCCAAGTGGTGTGGAGGGTTAAGGCAGAGGGTACCAGGTCAACATAGTGCGGCAAGAACCGTGCTGTATAAAGCACGAAAACATTTATAGTGACAGGGGTATAACAGCGGTAGGGAATTACCACTACCCCTGTTGCTCTGCGCTGACGCTTGCAAGGTATCAAGTTGCCATGTGTGTGTGGTGCCTGGTCGAGCCGCTCCCGTGGTGGAGTGGGTAAGGCACCAGCACACGGAAGGATTGGAGACCTGGGACCACGGTCTGGTCACCCCCCCATGCTGCAGCTTTAGTGTGGGGATATATATATATATATATATATATATATATATATACACACACACACTTAAATTTTCCCTCCCAGAGTTTCTCCCATCCCCAAAGTCCACACCCCTCGGAGTTGGTTATCTTAATTCTGGGGTGTGGAGAGTGAAGCCCTGCAAAAAAAAAAAAAAAAAAAGAAATTCTATTATTTTGATGATGTGCACTGTTTGTGTTGTAGTTGGTGTTTTGATCGATGTTATTTCAGTGCACACCGTTTAGCTTACGGCACTGATTGCCGTGCTGTTTTTGTGTGTGACAGTATGACCCTGTGCAGAGGCACAGGTGCCTAGCCTGCTGCCATGCAAGTGACGCGGCTTCGGGATCTGACTGGGTGCTAGAGATAGAGCATCCTGACGAAAGCTGTCCTCCCTCGGGGAGGGGGGAAACCTGTGTCCTGCTACCTGGCAGAGGCTGGGTGGCAACGCCTATGGGAGTAGCAGAATGTGGGGAGACATCAGCAGCCACTCTGCATCACTGCACGCTGGCGTCCCAGGGAGAAAACCGTAGAAGATGCCCCAGGTTGCCTCGACATCCTGCAGGCCCCATATGACATTAGTGGTAGGCCTTTTCTCCTGGGGGGGGTTATGTCCATCAGACAGGTGGGGGCCGATGTCAGGAGGGAAAGTATTGATTTGGGGGGGGGGGATTCTACAAGTAGTAATTTCCAAGTACACTCTAATCCTGGAATGAAATGATGCCAGGCTGAGAGACCTACTGTGAAAAATATTTGCTCGTCATGTGAAGAGTGAGAAGATCATAATCTTCAAGGATATCTCCTCCATTAGGCCACACCTTTGGAACAGCAGTCAGCACAAGGACCACATGGAAATGTCTGCTAGCTGGGGGCCATACACAATGATGTGCCACATCTGTGTCTCAGTAAGCATGGGAGGCCTCATCGTTCCTCTGTTCTCTTCCCGCTGATCATCCTCTTCAGACCTACTGAAGGAAATTCCAGCAATGTAGCTGTTGCTGTTTATTCTTATGTTGCTAAAGTGTTTATTTAGTCATTTCTGCATGGTGTTGAAATCGAAAATGCCTTTGGTATTTTAAGTGCGGAGACAAAATTTACAAAGACGACACACATGCAGTCTGTGTGTGCTGTCTAGGACGGTCTTACAACATGAGGACTTGTAAGATTTGCCAGTTTCAACAAGACTACATAGTGATGCTGCAATTTCCTCCTTCTCAAAACTTAGAAAGCCACAGAGAAGGAACAGGGCCCAAAGTTTGTGGCTCCCTCACCGTCTGCCGAGAAGTGGCCACTGAAGTCGAAGGACCAGGACAAGGAACGGTTGTACTTGCAGCTCTCCTCGCTGTCTGGCCACAAATACAAAATGGAGAAAAAGAAAGATCTGCTTCACCGGTGAGGTGCCGGTTGCCACTGAGACAAGGTAATTCTAGTGCATCATCACCCGCTCCAGCAGTGTTGACACTCTGACCACTTATAAGACACCAAGGTCAAGGCTTGACTTAGGCAATGTACACACTATGGACAGTAGGACAGCATCATCACCAGGCCAAGGCCCATCTATGCAAGAAGTCCTGGACCCTTTACAAGGCACTGTTGACTAGCAGGCTGCACTGGTGTCATCCTGAGAAATGATCAGATGCATTCTACCTGGATTACCAATAGAGGCAGTTATTCAGTCAACAGGGCTTCCCCTGGTACTCAGCCCCCATCAATGAGTTCTAGTAGCACATTGCAGATTCCTTCCTCTCAGCCACTGTCAATGTCACCTGTTCATTCTGTATCTCCTGTTGTCAACAGGGACATCGATGAAGTGTAATACAGTTCTGACCTCATGAAGTTAAAGGATGAAAATGAGGAAGAACAACATTTAGCACCTCGCTCTAGTTCTACCCTCTGTGGTATATACCGAGATCGCCTCCTGAGAATCCAACTTTCTGAGCCATGCTGCAGCAAATGCAGTCTGCAGTGGAAGGGGGAGACTCCACAAAAAGAAATCTCATGGAATTTTTGGAACTGCCCTGCTCTCCCGCCATTATAATGCCACCAGTATATCCTGCATTGCATTATGCTACCTTTGCTGCATGGTACGGACCTAACTCACTGCCTGCAGTTCCTAGAAAGGCTGATAAACAGTATCCTGCATCATCTGCTAGCGAGGCTTAATTATGCTAACCAGCCAGAAAGGGACTGCGTGGTCATCCTGGCTGCTCATAGTAGGTCTAGGGCTCCTAAACACGTGAAAACTTTGCCTCCTAACAAAGAACAGGGGAGGTTGGATGTGATCGCTGGGCCTTACAATCACAAACTACCAGGCCCACATGATAAAATAGCAGAACAGTCAGTGGAAAGCTGCTTGTTCTGCAGCCCAGGCTTTGCCTGATGGCTCTGCCAAGAATAAGGGTTGTGGGAGAGGTGCCTTTCATCAGCCTGCTACCCAGGTGGCTGTGCCTACCATTAGCAAGGGAAGTGGCCCCCTGTTGGGTCCCCCCCAGGTGCCCATACCAAAGCAATATTTTTCAGTGACACTGCCTCCAATGGTTTTGTGTGATTCTGCTGGCTTCACTCCCACCTCTAATGCTACCTCCAGAGTGGTGGTTTGGGGGAGACTCTCCCTGCATGTGAAACAATGGTGGAGATCACCATGGACAAAGTAGGTTCTGAGATAGCTACAAGAGTACATGCTCTGGAGCTGTTAAAAATCCCTCCAGATCATCCTCCGACCACTTGTCCCTTTTGAAAGAAGTTCAGTCATTATTCCAAAAATGTGCTATAGAACCTGTTCCTCCTTGACCGAGAAACAAAGCGTTTCTATTCCAGATGTTTCCTGGTCCCAAAATGGACAAGAGATCTGCGTACTGTGTTGATCTCCAGGATTTCACCATCTACACGGACTACAAAAAGTTTAGAATGTTATCCTTACAAGATCTGACTCCTCTTCTGCAAACAGGGGACTGGCTTTGTTTTCTGGACATGAAGGATGCATAACTTCATATCAAGAAGTATCATAGACTACCTCTGCTTTATGCTGGAGTGAGAACACTACCAGTTCACAGTACTGCCCATTGGCTTGTCTTCTGCACCAGGGGTCTTTCCCAAATGCTTGGCAGTGGTGGCAGCAGCCCTTCACAGAGAGGGCCTGTATGTGTTCGCCAACCAGAATAACTGGATTCTGAAGGTCAGCTCCAGGGAAGACCTGCAACATACTGTATCTCAGATAAGTCATCAGTTGCTCGACTTGGGGATCACAGAGACTGTGCCAAAGTCTGTTTTGACTCCCTGCTAAAGACTGCTGTACACAGGGGCAGTCCTTGACACAGAGGAGGGATATTCTGTACTGCCTCAGGACATAGCAGACAATCTGACTGCACAGGCACAGTTGGTATACAGCAGCCATTACGTCTCTGCGAGCCCAATGCATGTAAATGTCCTGGAAATGAGGGCTGTCCTATACAGCCCACTGGCATTTCAGGAACACTGGTGCCAGTGTCGTTAATCCAGATGGACGCCACCAGTGTGAAGCATTACATCAACAAACAAGGGGGCACTTATTCCTCTTCTCTACACAGGGACACAATGAGAGTATGGTACTGGACTCTGTCCCACAGCTTTCAACTATCATCCTGGCATCTCCCAGGTCTCCAAAATGTCCTGGCAGAGTGGACACGCAGATCACAGTCCAGGCTTCATGAATGGGTGCTGCTGACCTCTGTGGTAAACTCCTTCTCTGCAAGATGAGGTCATCCAGAGTTGGACCTTTCTGCATCCCCACACAATGCAAAACTGCCGCGTTTCTGCTTGTTTGCTCCAGGGCTTGGGAGTTGTTTGGCAAGAAAGGTTTTACCTTTCTTAGAAAGGGAAATTGCTACATACATTTCCCCCAGTGGTTCTACTCAAGCTGCAGATGAAGAGTGCCCCTTTCATCTTCATTGCTCTACTGTGACTTTGTCGAATGTGGATTCCACTTCTGCGGCAGTGGAGTCTCCTGTCCCTTTACCTCTGTGTCAGGGTCTGTTGTCACAGGACAAAGAATCCCGTGTCCATCTGGACCTGAAGTTTCCACATCTGCATGAATGGCTCCTGATGACATAACCACTGCACAGTCTGGGGTATATCCTAAGGCTGCTGATTTACTGATTGCAGTTAGAAAGTCTTCAACCATACTTATTCCTTGAAATGGAAGTGGTTCACTTTGGGGGCTGCTTCCACGAATTTGGACCCATTTACATGTCTTGTAAATGCTGTGTTGGAGTACCTGCTGTCCTTGTCAGACTCTGGTCTCACTTAAGGTGCATTTGGTCACTATATCTGCTTTCCATGCCCCTAGTGATATCATACAGTTGCTCAATTAGAGGTGTCCCATATACGTTTCTGAGAGGTATTATCCATATGAAACCTCCTATGCATAATCTCTTGCCTTGGGACTTGAATTCTGTACTTGAGAACCTGATGGCTCCAGGCAGCCCGGTGGCGCTGGACACCTTACTTCACTCTACACCGCTGACTCGTGTTCGGGAACCTCGGGTTGTCGGGGTGCCAGCCCAGGGGGTTGGGAGTAGGACTGAGTGTGGGCTCTTCTGGGTGGGAGGGTCGCCCCTCCGTAGTCCCACTGTCATTGGATGGAGGTCCGGTGGCAGGCAGTAATGGAGCGACTGGTAGGGTGGGGCGTCCCATAGGGTGTGACGTGCATGTGCCTCCACACACGTGTGTCACATCAGGGATGTGCGGGATCGAGAAGGGCAGAAATACAACAAAACTCCAAAAACTACATCTGAAAAGGAAAAAAAAAAAAAAAAAGAACCTTATGGCTCCTTTTGCGCAAGCCACGAGTTGTGGCTTACGTTTACTGTCATGGAAAATGTTATTTTTAGTTGCAGTCGCTTTTGCTCAAAGGATTTCTGAGCTTCAGGCTCTAATGTGTGAGCCTCCTAATTGGATTTTTCACAAAGACAGAGTCTCTCTGCATACGAATCCCAGGTCTCTACCAATGGTGGTATCGAGTTTACACTGAATGAAACAATACATCTTCCTGTCTATTATCCTGAGCATGACAGTCAGGGCGAAGTCCTGCTCCATACTTTAGATGTACGTAGAATACTCAGATACTATGTTACTTGCACCAAGGACTGCAGAAAGTCCTCTTAGCTTTTTGTTTTGTTTGCCCCTGGGAATGAGGGCATTCCTGTGTCTACACAGCGCCTATCCATATGGCTGCCACATTGTATTATGTCCTGATACAGGAAACACAGTAAGACACTTCCTGGTGCTGTTCGTGGTCACTCCACAAGGGGTATGGCCACTTCTGTTGCTCATTTCAAAAATGTTTCTGTTGACATTTGTGCTGCAGCCACGTGAAACACTGTCCACACCTTCACTAAATATTACTGTCTGGATATAGACTCTCATAGATGTACTGGCTTGCTGTACTGCAAGACTTTCTATCCTTGATGGATTGACAGAATGATCAATAGATAGATCAGACTGTACCATTCTCCCAGTTTTGCTTGACAATTGTTCCAAAGGTGTGACCTAATGGAGGAGATATCCTCAAAGAAGATGCACAAGAACTTACCATAATGGTAGATCTTCAAGTGAATCTCCTCCATTAGACCATGCCATGCCATCCCTCCCTTCTGCTTCAGTGAGGGATACATCAGATGCTGTGCCTAAAACCCACTCCATTCATCCTATATTCAGTCCCATGCCTGTCCTTGTATGCCTTGTGCTGGTCTTATCTCCTGGTTCCCCATGGCTGGAGGTCCTCCCAGGCTAATCTTTAGTAGGGAAATGAGGAGTGATGGGGTTGGCCACATTTGTACAGACGCAGGCGCTGTACATCACTGTTGGCAGCCCCCAACTATCAAATGTTTCATGTGGTCCTAGCACTAACAACTACAGTTCCAAAGGTGTGGCCCAACAGAGGAGCGTCTCTTGAAGATCTACTGTTATGGTACGTTCTTGTGTAGCTGTTCTTACTATACAGTAAATTTCACATGCCAAGAAAAAATATCACTGGTATTTTGGTCATATCAGACACAGAGGACACACAACTTTACGCAGCTCATATATAACTTTACCACACGTATCCTATGTAGTCTTGGTCACTTGTAGGTAGATATCCAAAAGGAGTTGTTAAAGTTGAGGTTTACTGATCAAACCAATTCTCTTCTTGTACCTCTAAGGCCATGTTTCTGCAAACTGCTGGAAGACATGGTGGTGGCCAATATGAGGAGGTGCAACTTTGTGCTGTACACGCTGACTGGCTTGCAAACAGCTGTTGGGTTTCTGCGTTATACATGGTCTCACAGAGACTGGATAGGCGTCGACCCCAAAAAACAGCCAAAACTGCTGCTGCATCTCGAGTTCAGTCTGTGGATCTTGTGCTTACCCCGTGTCACTCTTGGTTTTGAAACAGTTTCAGGATGTGGTTTTCAATAACTTGTTGAACTAAAACGTGAAACAGTAGAGGTTATTAGCTGCTGTGAACAGAGGGACATCGCCAGTGTATTTTTCAAGGCTCACCTTTAACACCACATTACTGACCTGCAATCAAGAGCAATGGAAATATGAAATGTACATTGTGTTATTTTTCCACTGCCAAGATTTATTTATAACAAAAATACTCTTTACTGAAAATTAAAATTGAAGTGCACCACTAAACTGTGTTTTTGTCATTGCTGCTTCTGCCCCGAGCTTTTAGAGCCACACCTTTTCATGTAGTGAAAGAGCATGTCATTCAAGTCTCTGCACACTTTTCCTTCTGCTAAAAGCAGGCATATTGAGAGTCGTCCAATGACTCAGTGGAGAGCACATTATGTGTCCATGCTGGCACAAAAAGTACTGCTGGCAGTACTGTATCTTTGACCTGGTGGGGAGGTGAGAAACTTCTGCGGCAGCAGTGACCCTTGTGGTAGGGCCTTAGAAGATTCACTTCTCAGCTGCAGAGGAAGCTGTATGTTGGCGAGGCCCCCAGAAACTATACTGTGCATCATGGTGTGATGGAAGTGCAGCATAACAGGGGAAAGGCCAGCATGGTTCCATCTGAATGATGGCCACGGTGCACTCAGGCCACACAGCCTGCCTGGCTCCTTTTCTGAGTCAGCCATGGGGGGAGATCCCCCCAGAGACCCCTGCTATGGAGAGAAGAACTGTGGGAGCTAGCTGAAACAGTGAGGTTAGTGGTG